>OMOW01103156.1:0-12349 GCA_900312555.1 Lamprogrammus exutus | reverse complement strand
GCCCGTCCAGGTTTCAACCGCAACAGCAGCTACGACCGGCGCAGCAACAACAGTTTGGTCAGCGCCGCTTTCAGCTTCCACCGGCAGACCTCCTCTCCAGACCACGTCGACCCGCTGGGGCGTAAATCCAGCTTCAGGGCCTCCACCTTCCACCCTCTTCTCCAGTGCAGCCAAATTGCCAGGGAGGCAGAGGAGGGGAGTCAGACCACACTGCCACGTACGCCAACCCTGACCACCTCAACTGGATCAGCTCAAACCCTGGCCCAGTCAGCTTCAGCTGCCACCCCATCCAGTCTGGAGTCATTTTGGGGTAACAGCAATCTGAGGGGTTTCCATGCTGCACAGACCCCACCTCCAGCTTATGAGAGCATTATTAGGGCTTATCAGGAGACGTGCACCTGAGAGGAAGCCGCAGGGGAGGAACTGAGACTACATGAGTGAACCAAGAGCTGAAAATGGATTCATAGATGATATTGAATATACTGAAACATACTGGAAAGATCATATGTAAGTAGAAAGAACATGGAAGTCAAGATCACCCAACACAACACTACTCTCGGAAGGTGTCACATTTGAACAAACAAGAAGTTCTGTATTTCTTTTGATTTGTTACATTTGTTACTGTTGCAGACATAAACACAGTTGCCTGTCATCGTTCAGTACTGATGGAAAATATGAACAATCACTTAGCATTTACAGAAATGTTGCCAGTAAATACACAATGCCTGGATATGAAAAGAGATGTATACCTCTTAATAACTAGCCGTCTGTATTTAATGGTGATAGAAACACTCTGCTTGAACAGAATCTAGACAAAGCAGAAATCGTACCTTATGTTGGTTGGGCATCTATGGTGTAAGGCAAGAGTGCACCCATCTGCTTTGTCCCCGCTGATCACCCAGAGGCAAGAGAGTGTGTGTGTGTGTGTGTGAGTACAGAAAGACAATGTTGAAATTACATGTTTTTGTGTAAACCTGTAATTCATAAACTAGATGTGTCAATGAGGTCAATGAGATGCCACAGATAAGTTTAAATTCATTTTATGTTTTGTACACTACACTACACTGTGTGTGTGTGTGTGTGTGTGTGTGTAAAAAGAGAGACAGAGAGGGGAGTATGTTTGATGGTAATTTGTTGAACTCCGCTAATAAGTTAATACAATACATCTAAATAAAAAACGTTTCACATACAAAGGCTGTGGTCTTTGTAGAGACATGCACATATCAGTCCAGTAATGCAACAAATACAACATTTCTGAGGCTTATATCATGTTCAAGTTATGTGAACAGACATAGAAATGTGCTGATGACTCTCTGGTGTAACTTTCAGTTTGAGTTTGAGTTACAAGTTGTGTTTTATTATTCACTGGTGAACACATGAGAAATCCTGAAAATATAAGCACCTCACTGTGAAGCTGATTATCATTAAGTTCACAGTTATTTTTATTGCATGACTGTTTAGTTCATTTAATTTATAGCGTTTGTGTTGTTTGATCACTGAAAGTAAATATACGTTTTTCATTGAAAAAACAGAACACGATACATTTTGTTACATTTTGCACAAATGTGAGGAAACCTGCTGCTAATAATTGCAGTCGTGACTTCGCCCGTAACAGGTGACGTATTATTTGTGAGACCGCGGGTTGGTGTTTATTTACCCGGTGCTTCGAGACCTAGAGGAGGCTACAATAGCGCTTTAATCCACACGTATCATCCGCTAAATAAGGTAATGTAACCGCTCAATGAAAGCCAATCAGCTGTGTAAAGTTTGTGAGTAGTTTGGAAGCGCTAAAGCTAAAGTGACTGATCTATGGGTAAATGTCAGCTTCCTGAGGGGTGTGTTACGAAGCGAGATTAAGAGGTTAGCTAGCTAACTTTAACCTTTAATCTGATTGTTCTATGTGCCTCACTTCTGATCGCGGTGTGTCGCCATGGTTAATTTTGCTCCACGGCTAGCCCGGTTGGGTTCGAGTTTAATCGGGCTGAAACATAAAGCACCGACTTTTGACCAATCAACTCTTTTGGAAAATGGCGTCACCGTTCGTGCAGGATCCTGTTGAACTAGGTGCACGTATCGTCAGGGGGTCTCTCTGTCACCGTTGGACGAGGACATTTAGAGACCGGCAAAATCCGCTTGATTTCCCCGAGGACATTCTTTACAGATTCTCAGCGAAAGGCATACAGTATTTACGTTGCCGGGATTGCAACTAAAACAATAATGATGAGAATAATGCTTAGTCTAAGGTATTTATCACAGATGATATTCAGTCAACAGGATACCGTAATGACACTGAAGACAATGTGTATTTTGCGAATGACGTCGAATCAAATCAAGCTTTATTCCAAGTGCATTTGACATGGATGTCTCGTTACGCTCTACGTAGAATCATGAAAGATAGGACAATACACAGTAGAAAACAAAATACACACTACACACGGGCAGCTATAGGCAGTTGGGTTTTAAAATGGGATTCCACACTGTAGCTGATTCCTTCATAAGTCAAATCCACTTGTGCCGTCATTATGGGTGAGTGATAAGTGTAATTATTTTGTGTAAAGTTTGAATAAACCTTGGTGTTATTGCGTAAAGGTTTTAAATACAGTAAGGAGTAGGGGCTCAGTAGGGCATCTCAAAGTGCATAAGGTAAACGTATACGCATCTACACGATTTCTGCCAGCATTTCTCTCTGGCTTTATGTGCAGCAGTGTTGTTGCTTTTTGCTGTCATAACAGCTTTATATTCTTCTTCATACGCCCGTAATAGCGCTATATAAATTGAATGTATTATTATTATTATTATTATTATTATTATTCTCTTAGCTCTTCGGAAGTGAAATATGCCGCACCGGAAGTGAAATATGCCTCGCGTAACCGTCCCATCTTGTTCGGCTATAGGCTCGTCTTTTTCAGACGCCGCCCCTATTTAGCGCGCACGTCGCCGCATTACGAGAGCCGCTGTTTACTAAGCGAGGTGATTTACCAGCGACGTGATACCGATTAAGCCTGAATGCGGGCGGTGCTTAGTCTCTGTCAAGCCAGCTAACGTAAACAAAGCCGAGGTCTGTTACGCTTCCTTCGTAGTACAGCTCACTGGTGTTGCAGCTAACCGCTAACGTCAGGTGTGTGTGTGTGTGTGTGTGCGCGCGCAGCATTGCTTTAGGGTAACTAACATAAACATTAAACGATTCTGACTGACAATTGAGGTATCTGTTGGATAAACAACTATTCGCAGTTGTGAAAATGGTGATTTGAGACATAAGCCACTTTTTATGTCAGGTAGATATTAAAACTACGTCTTTGCAGTAAAACGGGTTTCAGTGTCTTGCCTGTAAATGAGAAAGTTTTATGAAGCTAAATATGTCCCCAAAACAGCAATACAGTTCGTCAAAGCGCCTGTCAGGGTTTTTAAGCTTTGGTCCGTAAATATGATTAAGAATACATAGTTTTCAGATTAACTCATTTAGGTTTCGATGCATGCTCAGTGTGATGACTTAGACTGGCCTGTTCTGTCTAAACAATTGTTTTAAAAAAAAAAAAAACAACCCCAAAAGTTACTCCGTTTATGAAGTGAGGTGAAACAGAAAATCCTCAATTCTGTTGTTGTTGATTACTTTTCTGTCTTGTATCAGCTGATCAATGAATCAGATGAATGCACTTTACCTGCTGCCTGGATGCACTTGCAGGCGTAGGATGTCTGTCGCCGCACTGCGTATGATCCGCTGTCGAAGATTGAGCACGACCGGGCCTCCTGGTTTGAAGAGAGTGCTGCAGTGGAAACATTTAAGTGAGTTATGGGACATCAGTTAGTTGCACGTACACGTTTTTAACTGACCATGACCACGTGCATGTTTTTGAGGAAACAGCTTTTAAATACCTTGAATAATATGAATAATTTTCTGCTGTAATTTAGGGAAGGTTGCCAAAGTGACTGGTGCCGTTGTCTTGGGGTAAGTCAGAGTCTCCCTCATCTCTTAAATAACCACGTTTCATCTGCGAAAACGACTTCCTGTTTATGCACTACGACTTGTCTGTCACCCTTTCTGCAGGGGCCTTTTTATTACTTATGAGGTGGTGGCTTTGGACAAGGCTGTAACGATTGACACTCAGGCAATTCTTCGGGAGAAGTACAAGTCTTACATCTATCTGAAAGGCACGCCCTCAGATGAGAAGGAGAACCTTGCTGCAGGTACAGGCTGTCATTCATCTGGACTCCGTGGCTGAAACAGGAAATCCTTTTGTGTCCTCGTGTAACCCCGATCAAACCGTCACACGTAGAGCTCATTTCTTTGGGAAACTCGATAAGTTTACATATCATTTTGACCTTGCTTGGCCGGACCAGCTGGAGTGTGTCGGGCAAAAATGCTGAGTGGCTTCGGTTGTTTCCTGTATGATTTCCAGTTTGACTTTGCGATGTCCAGGTGCTCAGTGACGTCTGTCATCATTACTTCCTGTCTCCCCTTCCTTCCTTCACCTCTCTGACTTTCCTGCCCACATATTTGGGTCTGTCTGTTGAGTGATCTCACTTCCACTGGTCCAGGGTTCATATGTTTAATGCAAACAATCGCCAGCCTATATTGAAATAGAATGAAGTGGTTTATTTTTATGTTATTACTGTTTTTGTTAAAGTCTACTTTACTTGAAATACAAAACATCATAGAAATGTGATTCACTATTCTGCGTCTCTTTCAGGGCTCACAAACAAAACAAGAAGGGAGCTTCACAAAGCAGCAAGACGGTTTCTGGAAATGTCCTCAAGGATTCTTCTTCAACCACTAGATGGTGAGAAAGAAATTGTCATTGTCATTTCATAAAATTTACAGTGTAATCATAAATGTATTCTCAGAAAGGCATACTTTTTGGCTAATTTATATATTTGCTCTTACATTACAATGTTTGACATATTATTCAAGTTATATTGTGTCAGATATCTTATAAACTTACCTTTCAACTTTTACAAATGAATAGCTTCCAAGTTGATGATACAAGGTTTGTAACCTCATTGCTGTCACAGTAGTCTGAAGCTGGTAGATGCTCTTAGTTACACATTTTGGTAGATAAAGTAGAAGCAACTCTGGTTTGATTCCAGTTTCTCAGTCCCAGTAATCACATAACAGCTTTTCACTTGATTCAGTTCTCAGTCAGTCCCTCTGTTCTGTATTTAGAGCATTTTAGCCACGTGGATGCACACCCGCATGAGGTGGCATTATGGGTCCTGCTGAAGAGGACACAGTCAGCCAATAAGGCCATCAGGCTACAGGCTGTACAGGAGCTTGCAGACAATCACCACTGGCATGGTAAAATACACAAAATGTTGTTAGACTTCATGTTAGACCCACGTATATCGTGTGAACTGAACTGGGATTATTAAACACACATTTTGAATAACACAGACTATCAGTACCAGACAGCAGCCCAGGTTATGGACCAGCGGACATCAGTGGGCCTGGCCCGGACTGCCCGGGTAGACCTGCGCTTCTTCCTGCCCCCTCCTGCACTGCCTGACCTGGAGGATGTATGTACCTCTCTGTTTCCTGTGTGAAAAAGATGTCCTGGTAATTTGCCGTCCCTTCATTTGCCACATGTACGTATATAACATCGTAACTAAGACGTGCACCACCTTCCACAGGGCTTTTCAGCAGAGGATGGACTGAGGCAGCTGCTGGCGTCTCTGCCTCAGTCTGAGGTGGACAGATGTGTTCAGTATTTCACCTCACTGGCCCTCCGAGAGAGCAGTCAGTCCCTGGCGGCGCAAAGGGTAATCAAGGCAGACGGACACATGGACATAATCACACATAATGTCTTCAGGAATGTGACTGTCTGGGAACGCGAAATAGCAGGAGGACAGCAATCACTCGTATGTGCCAACGCTTAACAAGTTCTTGTCCTTGAATCCTCTTGCTCTCCCACCTTGTAGGGTGGTCTGTGGTGTTTCGGCGGTAACGGGCTGCCCTACGCACAGAGCCTCACCACTGTTCCCTCAGAGAAAGTGGAGTCCTTCTGCCTACAGGCGCTGGTGCAGCACTCGAAGGTAAAGGCAGACAGCGGGAATTACGATCCGTTAAACACTGTCTTAATGAGTTGGGACTAACTGTTCTTACTGAACCTGCTCGGGTCTCGTCTGCAGGTCCAGAGCCACTGTGATCACATTGTTGCCAACGGGGGTCTGAAGCTCCTTCAGAGGGTTTTCCAGCTACGAAGAGACTCGCCGAAGATTCAGAGGAACATTGTTCGGATCATAGGAAACTTGGCACTGCATGAGGGTATCCACCAGGCCATCGTGCAGTCTGGTAAGGCAGTTCCTTGTCAGATTATTACATACGGGCAGTGAGACTCTAATCTGCATGTATTCTCATTTAATAGTTTTAATGGACCTGATCTGTTCTCTCTCTCTCTCTCTCCTCCCTTCCTGTGCGACACCTTCAGGATGGGTGTCGGTCCTGGCTGAGATGATGCAGTCGCCTCATGTCATGCAGGCGTCTCATGCAGCTCGCGCTTTAGCCAACCTGGACAGGGAGACGGTGAATGAGAAATACCCAGATGGCGTCTACGTCCTCCACCCACAGACTCGCGGCAAGTAGGAACAGCATTAATGTTATCGCAACATTATTAATGTGTCAAAATAATACTAATATCATCATCTTCTATAAGTGTGATATGTCTCCAATGAGCTATTTTGTCATATTTAAACTTTGTCAATGTGTTCATTTCCAGTCAGCCAATTAAAGCAGATGTGCTGTTCATCCATGGGATTTTGGGGGCCGCCTTTAAGACATGGCGCCAAAAGGACCGCCATATTGCAGGGGAAGAGGAGGCAGCAGGGAACAAGGATGATTACACAGAGTGCTGGCCAAAGGTAAAGCGGCTCTCCCTGGAGCGTGCTCGATCAAATATCGTGGAGCATTTGTCGAATAACAAGTCTTCTACCCCGAATACCAGCCCTCATCGTTTACTTATTGCGCGCTTTGCTTCTATTGCCTTCTACCCACCGGGGCAGGCGTGGCTGGCTGCTGACTGTCCAAATCTGAGAGTGCTGTCGGTGGAGTATGACAGCCATTTGAGTGACTGGATGGCCAAGTGTCCTGTTGAGAATCAGAGGTGAGAAATGTGTCCAATGATGTCAAAGCTTTGAAAACATCGTAGCGCCGCATGTTCGTGGTTAAGGCAAGATCCTGAGTATTTACTTGGATCGATGCTTATTAAGCACAGTAAATAACAAAGTATTAGCACATTATTGTTCGTTTTTTTCAAAATTGTCCTCTATTCTTACTGAAATAGTCATCGCAACTATTCCAGTATCTCATATATGCGTTTATACAAAACTCACCCATATATAATTCCAATAACTTGTCTTTTGTCAGGAAGTCCTTGGCCTACAGGAGTGGAGAGCTGCTGAAGAAGCTGAAGTCGGCAGGAGTCGGAGAGAGGCCTGTGGTCTGGGTAGCACATAGTATGGGAGGTACAATGTGTCATCATTTTAAAGTGTTTATAATTGTGTGTATAATTTAGGTTTTTTCCTCTCACAAATGTATGTATCACGTAGAGGGCAGTGTAATGTGGCTATGTGCTGTTTCACATATTGTGACGATGTTGTGTAATGTGCATCTCTTCACTTGGAGCTCATCGTTCCAGATGAAATGAAACGGGTTTGTCTCTTAAGTGTTGTCCTCCCTCTCTGCGCATCGCTACACCAGGGTTGCTGGTGAAGAAAATGCTGCTGGACGCGTCGGAGGACCCAGAAATGGAAGGGCTATTGAAGAACACCAAGGGCATTATGTTTTATAGTGTTCCTCACCACGGCACCTTCATGGCTGAGTACTCTGTGAACGTCAGATATGTCCTCTTTCCCTCCGTAGAGGTCCGAGAGCTTTGTAAAGGTCAGTGAATGATGAGCAGAGGTCAAATCTTTATCTCCCTTTTTAAAGAAATGCATTAATACTTACTGTGCGTTGCTGTACGCGTTTTCAGACTCCCCGGCACTGGGCGGTTTAAATGAGAACTTCTTGAACATGGCTAAAGAGAATGAATTCAAGATCCTGAGTTTTGCGGAGACGCTTCCAACAAACATTGGATCAATGATCAGGATTCTGGTCGTACCAACACAGTCAGCAGGTATGTAACACTAATGCTCGTGGTGCATGCTCCATGTTTTATCTGTGGTGTGTCACATAAATGCTCCATGTGACTCAACTGTGACTCTAGCTTCTAACCTTGTGTCGTCTCCCTTCTCAGATCTTGGCATCGGGGATCTCATCGAGGTGGATGTCGATCACCTCAACATCTGCAAACCAGAGAAGAAGGACTCGTTCCTGTACAAGCGCAGCCTCCGGTTCATCCAGGACGCACTGCAGAGCTGCATCGGCCACTGACGAAGCACGCGGCGAACACAAACACAACCTATACTTGAAACAGGAGAGGGCGCCGTCAACCTTTCCAAACGAGCGGAGAGAAAAACTGCCTCACCTTTTTGCACATTTTGCATAGTCGCATGGGTGTTTTTGGAAAATAAAATGTATTTTACATAGGAGCTGATGTCCTCGTAGACCTGTCAGTTATAATCAAAGGAACCAGGGTGCTTATTTTTGTTCTTGCCATCCTCTTACATTGATGCATCAGCAGTAAACCAGGTGAAGTCCTTTCAAAACTTAAACAGCATTACTATGTTTACAAGCAAGTAAAGATGACAAAAGTAAGCTCTAGATTTTATTTTGCCTGCATATTTCTTCTAATTTCATCATAGGCTTGCAAAGCTTACCTATCATGCACATACTGTACTTTATTAAAGATGCGCAGATCTGTCATGCTACTAATACTATAGTATTTTTGACTAGAGCTGTTTCATTGTTTGTTTGTTAATCTTTCTATTTATGTATTTTATTCAAGCTACTGTCATGTTTTTTGCCAAACCATATTCTCTCTGAGCCTTACCTCAAATGGACCTGTGTGAAAATAAGTTTATTTAATTTATTTTTATGGAACTAATTAAGTAACGAGCGTTTTAGTCTCCGTGCATATGCAGTCCGGATTTCAACTAGCAATACTTTCACTTGATACAATCTGTGCATTGCGTTTCCAATCATGTCCATGTCAAATAAAGCAAATTTCCAGTTCATTCGAATGTACTGCTTATTAGTATTTCATGATCAATGCGTATTTCTCAGAGTTTTGTTAATTGCATTTTTTCTACTGCTCTATTTGTTAGTATAAGGGTATAAAAGGTACTACACAGTGATCAGCTGAAGTACAAAACTAGAGAAGTTTGTGTGCTGTCAGTGAAGGATAGGCATCTCTGTGTGTGTGTGTGTGGTACATATACTCAAAATGGAAAGTACTACATCATATTATAGTACATTATATAATACTGCAATATACTACACTACTACTATACTCCCCTACACTATATTTTAACATTCTTAGTAATAAGTATGACACGTGCATATATTTTGATTCCCACAAGATTGTCCCTCGACACACACCGTAGGGCATCCCACAATGCTTTGTTAGAGTTGGCGTTCGGTTAGCAAAAGAGCAATAACTTGCGCAAAGGTTGGTGAATGTATTTCCTTTTTTGTTTCTTTCGTTCGTTGTTGGCAAATATTTGTTGCCGAGTTGAAGGACAGAGGAAGCGCGGCGTCGTCTGTTTATCGCGGCAACGAGCTAGCCTGTCTCAGATAGCGTTAGCTGCCGTGTCCATCCGCTAGCTACTAGTGAAGCTAAACCACATCATTCTAAAAGAACAAAGTGTGTAATTAAGACGGCACAAATGCATTTTCTTGTGTTTAAATCTTTATCTTAACTCTTCATGTTATCACTTAAGTGTTAACATCCTGACTGTAACGCATCCGTTCTGTTGCAGGTCCTGGTATTTTGATTTGGCAACAATCAGTGGTTTCCTGCATTTGGACATCATGGTGAACGTCCTCAAAGGAGTTCTCGTCGAATGGTAACGAATACACTATTTGTTTTACTATCGATCTCACCTCTCTCGTGGCAGATAGTTTAACAAGTCAACACCGATGTAACTAATCATTAACCCATGAGTTCTTTGTGATATTTAATCTTGCGTGGGCCATAGAGACGTAGCTGAAAGTGTAGCGCTCCTGTTCACACAATGTTGCAGTGATGCGATCGAAAGAATGAAAAAGCCCAAAACAATCGGTTAATAGTTAACGTTATTTCATTCGTCTATGCCCTGAAATGATCGATTGAAAGGCATTTAAGTTTTAAAATGAGGCTCTCGCTGTGCTAAGACATTTTCTATGCACTTTCACGTTGCTCCTCACATTTTCTGCGGATAAGATCATGAGTTTTCTATGCTCGTAGTGATCCTGCCATGAAACAGTTCTTACTCTACCTGGATGAGACGTCGGCCCTGGGGAAGAAGTTCATACTGCAGGACCTGGACGACACACACCTCTTCATCCTGGCAGAAGTGGTCCAGATACTGCAGGAGAGAGTCGGGGATTTAATGGACCAGAATTCGTTCCCCGTCACGCAGAAATAAAACAACTTTTTTCAAATAATTTGTCCTCTCCTGATGGACTTAAAACTATTAGAGTTGTGTTTATTAAATGTTCGTGGTTTGTACAGTGGATTATTTATCTGTGGTTTGACATATCATGCATAACAATTAAATATGTTGAATACAACTTGTGTTTGTTGAACTTATTTGAGCGTTTTATGATCAGTCGCTGCATGGACTAACACATATCTTACGTTACATGTATTGTATTAGTACTTACATAAAAGAAGCAGTACTTAAGGATATATATTATGGTTTTGTTCATAAATAGTTAAATCCACGATGCCATTAATGAATTAGATAATGACTGAACTAAATTTAAACTGATGGGGAGCCTAACCATGAAAAGTTACTCTAGTTTTTCATCTGACAGTCTTATTAGTGTTTATTGATAGTTACGACATTATACTAAAAATTTGACGTCACACAAAATGTGAAGCGTGGTCAACATTTAATTGAAGATAACTTGTTATTCACACAATTGGGGGTGCACCGTTCCTGGAAGTACTGCAATACCAGGTCGATGCGTGGAGTGGACGGAGCAAGCCCCTATTCCATCTCCCTGCTCCAAAAATCAATTTAATATATGGTCCCCGGGTAGGGGACGTATCAGATATTAAACTGATAAGAACAGATACTACACTTGATCTTAGCCAAAAGGCCGAGAAGCGATATCGAACGCAGCCTGCAGGAGGGTAGTGATTTCCAACACTGACACTCTAACTCACGGTGTAAAAAAATGTTTCTCGAAGGAGCGCAATCTGCAATGCTACCCACTGTTTCATATTTTAGGGAGGAACTTCTTGCGAATTCAATACGGTTCACAACTCCATTTGTAAATTAAATTGTACAATAGTGAGTTTGGAGCGTAACAGTTTCTGGTCACATGGTGTGCCACAATCCAATAAGCGATCGGTACAGTTGGATAAACGAAAACCCTGTTCTGAGCTTGAATGTCGGTAGCGTTGTCTGTCTGTTTGTCATGGTAAATTATACTGAACATTCCACCATAACGATTTTAACAACAGAATGATGAACGGATAAATAAGATACAAGACTACGAGTTTATGTTTTTCACAAAAACAAATGCGTCTTTACATCCCTCCAGTGGCAAAATGAGGAAGTTTATCAAACACTCATTTCATGTTCAGAGGTCTACTCCTTACTGTACACTTCTACAACACAAATATCATCCCAGTAGTTCCCGGATTTACACTCAGATTCCCTCTCTCTGATCTGTAATTGTTTTGGTACAGAACCCCAAATAGGTAACGGTTTAAGTGTTTGTCTAACAGATTTCGACCACTTGTTGCCAGATAGGGTATGAAGTTACGGAACTGAACGCAGCCCGCAGGAAGGTACTGTTTGGCCACACTGACTCTCTGACTCCCCGTTTCAAAAATGTTTCTCGAGAAAGAGCAATTTATTATGCCACGCACTGTTTCATATTTTGAGAGGAACTTCTTGCGAAATTCAATACGGTTCACAACTCGATTTATATTGTACAATAGTGAGTACAATACAATATACGTGGGTACGGATCGGTAGAGAGGGGGCAAAAAATACAACTAAATACTATTTGGTTGTATTTTTGCCCCCTCTGTTTAAGCTTTATGTATCTATAGAAAAATTGTAAAAACAACGAAATTATTGGATGAGATACATGTGATGATCACTTAGCTGTTGTTTCAGAACCATGGACATCTGTGGGGAAGCCTGTTGTTGTGTTTTACGGCATTTTTTCTTACTTGGTGATCGTATGAGTAAACGTGACTGGTTGTCTTGAGTTTGTTCTTGTTTCTTTGGTAATGACATTGATTCGGGCTATGTG
>OMOW01103155.1:0-14889 GCA_900312555.1 Lamprogrammus exutus | reverse complement strand
GGGTAGCCCCCGATGTGACACCACCACCAATAATCACAATAATAATAATACATTATTTATGAATCAACCAATCAAACAGGATAGGAAAGGAAAGAAGGGAGAGAGCATAAAATAACTTAAAATAAATACATAACTAACTAAATGATTTCATTCAGATGACGAAAGGAGATGTGGTAACTATTCAAAAAGCATGAGAAACAACTTTGAGGATATATTACATGCTGAACAGGCTTTTTGTTTTTGTGCTCTCCACAGACCCAAACAGCAAAGGCAAACATCTGGTCTGAGTATTAAAGCTACAGCCGTAAGTGGTACCACAGGTTCTGACCAATGAATTTCCATGACTTTAAATGAAACTTCCATCGGGGTGTTTTAAAATCTTTATATCCTTTGAAACATGAAACGTAGTAATGAGACCGTGTTTGAACGCAGAAAAAAAATCCCTTAAATACAGTATAGTAAATGACAGTTTGATTTGTAGTAACAAAGCATAGCTTACGGTCACATTTGCTAAAAATGCATTTTTCATTCCAATCATGGAAAAGAGTATTGTTTTCATCAAGTTCTGTAAACAACATGCAAGTTTGCATCAATATGTGGTCTACAGATGACCTGAGACTATGTGACTATGGTGACAAGTGTTGTTAAAATTATCACAAAGCATCAATACTGACGTTTCAAAACAATACCTGTACTCATTTTCTGCAATATCGACACTACAGCATAAGCCTTTTTGCCCTCTGGGCAGTTTGCTCTCATGTTTGACGATTGACACTCGCCAGATAAACATTGTGAGTCCGGCTCCAAGTCCTTAGAATTAACTGCTGTGCTGCCTCCATATTGCCACGTTTGTTCACAAAACATTGCAGTGTCAGTGGAGATGGGGGAGCTATGAGGAAATACTTTGGTTTCGTGCCGTTAGGCAACAGGCATGTAAAGAATAGAAGCAGCATACATTAATTCAGTACTTGGACTTTTTGCAGTTATTAACATTGGCTTGTATGTTTTAATACTAGAGTAAGAGAGTGTTCAAAGAGATTAATTTTGTGTTTAGAGTACTTATTTAGTATTAGTAAGATTACTCTATCTTAGTTTATTTTCATTAACTGACATTAAAATGTGCAACATGTTTTTGGAAAACCTCAATAGGAGTATTTGCCATTACGGTGAAAATAAGCCGATAGTCTTTACTGAAAATTTGCTATATACTTGATAACCCATTTCTAAAAATAAAACAAAAAAATTCAATGTATGTATTTTCTGCAAAAACGAAATGAAAATGGTATGGAATTTCAATACTTTTCAAAGTATCGTTTCGTTGGATATTTTAGTATTGTGATAACCCTAATGGTGACACGCATCGACACCAGGGATTGGCCTCTACCCCTATCTTGTATTCAAATAAAACTGTTAACAGTTCAAATGAATACTTTTTTTCATGAGAATAAGAATGATTAAAACATATTTTTCAAAGTTCCAAGACTTTTTGTATTAAATAGATTAATGAATGATTTTTAGAGGTCTGGAAAACACATTTTCTAAATTCCAAGACTTTTCCAGGATGACCATATGAACCTTGTACTAGGTAGGATTTAACAAGTGGAGTTACTCATCATTCACTTAGGGTATGACTTGCGGATAGGCTGGGTTGGTTCATCAGTATTTAAGCCATTTTCCAATTCAACAGGAGCATTAGTAGACACATCACAGTCGCACACTCACCACTCAGCTCTCCTGAGCAGCTGGAAGAAGTGCTAGGGACACTGGTTACACTATTGCCAGCTGACAATGCTGCTGCAAGGCTGACACTGCCCTGAGCCCTTCCCCAGCTGCAACGCAGCTTTGTCAGGTCCCCAGGGCACTCATTTGGCCAGGCTAACACTGTTTACAGCACTAAAAACTGAAGACCAATTGCGGGGCTAAAAGACTATAAACTGGTGCATGTTTTAGACTGTTTTACCACCTGTATGTGAAGAACACACACAACTGTGAGAGACTCATTGCACTTCACACAACTAGAACAGAAGTGGAGGAGGGAGTTGACAACACAATTTTGTTCAACTGCATCATCAGAAACTGGCAGGAAAATGCCACTGGGAGAACTGATGGGCTGCAAGTATTTTCAAAAGAAACTAAGACATGTATGTATATCGACATGACATGACATTTGGGGGGGGCAAGCAAAGCATTTGGGGGACAAAGTGCACCCCATTCTTGCATCTACCTGCCTGTACATTACACAAGGGCTGCACAGTACACAGATACACATGGGTACCCTAAAGCAGAAAATGTGCAGGTCAGCTCTCCATACATGCATTTGCATACCAAAGACTGGTGGCAGAGAGAGAGACAGAGTGAGCATTTTACCATGTCATTGTGTGTCTCTCCATCTTCATCTTCCTCCTCTGACTATTCGTTCCCCTGTGTGTGTGTGTGTGTGTGCGCGTGTGTCTCTCTCTGTGCATATTCACCTGTCCAGAGCATAGTAACTTCTGCAGAGAGGAGAAACACCTGCTGCAGAACCATGTCTTGCTTCTACCTGCATCACCGCACAGCCTCACTAAATGCAAGCACTGTGAGTTTGGGAGTACATACATGTTTATTTGTGTGCAAGTGTGTGCGTGCCGATATAGCAGGAAAAGCAGATATCTGGCAGGTGTAATGATCAGGATCTCATGTCTAATCTAGGTTCTGAGGACCTGACAAAACCCTGCTCTGCACTGACACACTGCTATGAAAACTTGTGGACATACAGGTAAACACACACAACACGACAAAGGACTCACTTGGTAAAAAAGAAAGAAAGACAGTTATCTTTATCAATGCCTCACCTTGTTTCTGTGGATGTAGTACAGTCCATTGAGCAGCATCTGCATGACCTTCTTGATCTCTGCCAAAGTGAACTTTACATTGGCATTGCTCAGCAGCCCTGCCAGGTCATGCTCACAGAAGTCAAAGACCAAATAGATGCTGCCTTTGTATCTGTTGAATTGAGTAGCTGGTAGAAAGAGAGCAAACAAGGGCATGAGGTGTAAAGGCTCAGTTATTCGTCTTGGACAGCATGTAACCAAACATGCACAGATGTCATTGGGAGATGTCTCCATTGGTGTTGTTTTATACTCATGCCAACATGTGTCCACCGAGAGGCAGTGTCACATTCACAATGTACAGAAACCACAGATGAAATCTAAAGACTGAAATCCGTTTTCAGCCAATGAAAATGTAGACAAAATATTGCTTTTGTAAAACAGATGAGAAAGAAATGCATTCTGCATTTTACAGAAATAGAGAGGATAAACAAGACAGAAAAGAATGTTGAATACAATCAAGGTGAGCTTGATTACCTACGCTCTGCCTGAAGATCGATTGGTGCAATACTATGCTGTAATGTAAGCTGAATCCCATCGAGGCAAAAACTACTCAGAAGCTATAGAAATTAACCATATAATATGCTGTATATTTAGGGATTTTGTCAACATACCACTGTGACAACTCCATTGCATTTCTGAAGACCTGTTGTTTTACTTTAATACAATGCCACTTGAGTAATTTATCCTGCTTCTTTAAAGAACTAGAAATGAATTATAAGAATGTACAGATGAGTCTGCACCAGAATGGGAAATAATTAACATGTCTGCATAGAAGCAAATCATTACGCTTAGAAACAAAGGTCTACAAGTTGGCCTCACCACACACGTTTTTGAAGTGTGAGTGAAAGTTATCCACAACACAATGCCACTGGGGATGAGCAATTTTGAAGTCCAGACAAATGGGCAAAGTGGGTGCAAGTCCAATATTGGCATAATAAATGCAACTAGATTTACACTACTGTGGGTAAAACAGTGTAAAAGTATGAGATCCTATTTCTTCAGGGTTCACATTGACCTGACGTGTTCTGTGCACATCACGACTGCCGTTTTTGCAACGCAAGAATTTTCTCTCTTTTTTGTTTTTTACTCCAAGAATTAGTCATGAGCAGGCTGTTTCTGAGGTGGCAGTCAGAGGGATCATACAAATGTTTGTATTTGTGGACTTCATTGGAATGCTCCTCCCTGCTCCATCTTGCCGTTTCTTTGTTTTCCTGTGTATGTGTCAGCTCTGTTTTTTTGGGCAATTCAACCAATTTCGATTTTGAGGCGCTGGGTCGCAAAATGTGTTGTTGAGATTTTGGGAGCACGTATCCAACCATCTGCACCGGTAGTTTACCCATAACACTCTTAGCTGCATTGGTCTGTGAAGATGTTCACTTGTACCGTTGCATTATTAGTATGAATCAACCTTTAGTCTACCAAAGTAACAACCAAAATTAGGTAACAGAGTGCCAAATCATCAAATAGCCTAGCGCACATAACAGACCAGAATCACCACTGGGTATGGGTCATGTAGGAAATTCCTGTCTTAATCTCTTTTTTCTGTCCAATGTTATGTCTGTGCAGAGACACTGAACTGAAAGCGTGTGCTGTTATCCCTGTGTATAATTGTTTAGATATGAGAAAAAGACATCGACAACGTGGAGAGTGAATTGTGCTATTTTCCCCATTTACACAATTAATCACGTTGACATTACCAAAACCTAGACACACACAGACTCTCATCGTTCTTACAGCACATAAGACTTGCATCACACAGCTTTTCCATATTTGAAATGTTTCTAAGCAACCTATGCTTCTGGCCCTCTTGCTCAGATCCTCATCTATAGTGGCTTTACCTTCTACCATATTGCTCAATCTCCTTCTTCTTCTTTGTTGTTTAATGGTTGGCAAGCCAACTTTATGGCGAATTACCGCAACCAAGTGGGCTGGAGTG
Organism: Lamprogrammus exutus; assembly: GCA_900312555.1. Classification (NCBI taxonomy): domain Eukaryota; kingdom Metazoa; phylum Chordata; class Actinopteri; order Ophidiiformes; family Ophidiidae; genus Lamprogrammus; species Lamprogrammus exutus. The sequence continues at coordinate 10,083 of OMOW01103155.1, read as the reverse complement.
TGGGATCATATTGGACTGATCACTTATATGCATTTTTAATCCCTTTTTTTTTACTGAGTAGTTGATTCGAATCAGGTAATCGTGATTGCCCTAGATGCAAGAGTGCTAAATTGGCTATTGACATCATTTCATCCCTTTTCTCTCAATACTGCCAACTTTCATCTGTGACAGCGCAAAATCTGTACTATGTAGGAGCTGTTAGCGACAGAAACAGTCATTCTATTTGACTTTTTCAAAAAGAGCTTACTTCATTATGATGTCATAAGCCTTGTGTTAGCTCACACACAGTCAAGACAATAAAAGAGACTCATACATAGCTTGTCATTATACATTTCTGTCAAAAATGCAACTAAATAATCACAGGTTAACACACTCATGTTTTAAAAAAGTTATGGACTAGAGACCAATACTAACCTTTAGTTCTGCAGATCTCAATCAGATTTACCACATTCTCATGTTTCAGCAGCTGGAGGATCTTGATCTCTCTCAGAGCTGTGATTGGGAACTATAACAAAGAAAGCAGAGGTAACCTCTATTAGTCACTGTGCAAAAACATTTGGCAAAAAGATGAATTTAGTATTTTGTCAACACTTATGGTGAGACAATAGGTGGGGCAAGCAGCTGTTTACCAAAGTGAATGGGGAAAGATAAAATTGAAGGAGAAATGGCTACAGATTAATTCATACGACAGAATTTTTAATACACAATTAAAAACATTACCACACAGGTTGTCAGAGGTCCACACCCTGATCATCACTCAATCAATGGAGAGTAATCAAGGACCCCTGTGTGGAAAGGGAACCACCTAGAACAGATCTAATTTTCCCTGTTTAAGAGGATATAGAGCTGCCTCCTTCGTTTTGTTCTCTCCATTTCCACTTTGTATTAACATCCTTTCTCATTATCTGCATACATTACCTAGATACTTAATTCTGATCATAGGAATTGCACATACACCTTGCATGAACATGCGTCCTGCATATCTCGATGCAGTCCACATTGCGATCTGATTTCATTAGGGGGCCATCATGCTATTTGGGCCCATCCTTCTTCATTAGTCTGTGGATGATCATCATCCATTTAATAAATAACTAGTAACTTTCATGCTTGGGCTGTCTCTGTTGCATAACTGCTACAGGTCCCCATTCACACAACTCCAACTCAAATAACTTCATGAATAACAGCAAGCAGAGCAAAGAAGAGGAGGTGGGGTGGACGTTTACAACTTGTGGGCAGATTTTATGACTGAATGGGTCCCGGCTGCACACACTGCATTTACATCTGGCAACACATGACAGAGATCAGATCCGAAAGATTGGATAGAGATGCAATCACAATGCTGTCAGCAAATATTTACAACAGCATTAACATGCGACCTCATTATCTGTATAATGTATCCGGACATTGAAGATGGACGATAGTTAATGCAAGGTGTAAATAGGGCCTTTGATTCCCTGCTGTGCTGTGTGAGTCCTATAAGTAAAAAAAAAAATTCATTCAATGTTCAACTTTAATTCTTTAAATTATGTTGAAATGTAATTTGGTTATCTTTTTTGCAGAGCCGTAAACCATACACAAACACACTTGTACCGAAGTGTGCAGAAAACAGAACATAATATTGCTCTGCGTTGAACCTTGGAGTCTCTCCTCGGTGGACCATGGGTCTCTCAGGCTTACTTCAGCTTACCGACTGGGTCTAGAACATAACACAGGTAGATGTACCTATGCGTACTGAACACCAGTTGTGTCACTGTATCACAGACACTTAGAGGTATATGGGGATGCCATGTGTTGTCTTGTCTGTCCCCCGGCTGCTGTTCAGATCAAAGTCGTACAAAAGTTTGCGCTCTTCCAGACTTCACTTTCAAAGCACATTCCCACCATCACTGCCTACTCAAAGGTAATTAGAGTGTTGTAGCAGTTGACATGGGCAGTGGGCAGAAGGAATGAGAGAAATTAATGAATAATTTGTGGCACCCCTGAAGCCTGACCTATTTTCACAACAATGCGGACTTTGCCGAATGCTTTGGGATCGTGGTCACAGCTTTCTCATTAGCAGTTTCCACTCAGCAACCACTGAACCACCCATCTGAAGGAGCATGAATACAGTGAGCATGAAGCAGGCCTTATGCAGAGAGACTAAAGCAAAAGCAGGTTAGAACTAGAATAAAACACCTTAATTAATCCCTGCTCATGTTCTAGCTTGACTTGTCATTTTCAGATTCCATGACATTCCAAGGAATTTCACATTTGTAGAAACCCTGATTATAGTAATCCAAACCTGTGTGGCAATGAGGTTATTATGGGATTCTGAGTGGTCTTTTACCCCTTCTTTCTCATTTTCCATCAAGACTTTCTTCAGTGCGACCTTCTTCCCAGTCTGTCTGTGCTTTGCTTTGAACACTTCCCTGTAAAAGACAGTTTCGAAGCAAAAGACAGCATCAAGTTAAACTCAGCCAAGTAAGCTATTAAACTGAATTTAAAAACTAAGTATTTTTCCTTTCACTTACAATTATGTTCTGTGAATTCACAAATTTAAAAAAAGGAAATTCATTATCTCCATAAATTACTGGTGTAAGTTAGTGCTGGTGACAGCCAGGTACAGTACGAGGAACCTGCTTGTGTTTATTCTAATTTGAAGAATTAGGCCTATGCATTGTACTAGACTGTCACTTGAATATAATAGTTCTTAGAGAGATAGTTTGCCCTACAGCATACAATAATATCACAGTCACTATTTTAACTGACTTCCACCAGTAGTGCTCATTTCAGTGGATAATATTCAAACCTATGTCATGCAAGGGAGCCAGCTGTTGATGTGCACAGAGGCAAACATACTTACAGGACATGGTAGGAGAACACTTCAGATTTTTTTGTGTGCTGTTCCCATCATAGATTACAATGCATGATTGTAATCGCTAACCAGGCCCAGACAAGTATATATACATTTTCCAGTCATGCTCTTAAGAATGATCCCATACTCTGACTTAAGAGTAAAAAAATCTTAGTACAAGGTAGAAGATATGAGCTTTGTTTGAAGAAGCTAAAGACAACTTACAGTAATGTCTTAACCTGGGCTAGTATGTATAAAACTTATCAAAAATACTAATCCTAACAATTTCTGGTATTTTCAACGAGTCGAAGTTAAGGAACATTTGTAAAAGCTTTTTAGAAAAGTTATTTACATACCCGTCAAAGTCTCAACATTCACGGACAATTAAGCTGGCATTTTACCTACTGTCTTTTCAATGTTATTTCATTTCTTCGCCCTACGTAAAGGACTTTGAGTCGTCTATGTGTCTGAAAGGTGCTATATTTACCTTACCTTGTCTTGCCTAACGTCAATGGGAGCAAAATAACTTGATTTTTACAATCGTGACTACTTTAAGACTAAAATTCTGCTCTATTCATATTTGATTAAATGGTTGTAAAGAAAACGTTCGAGGTTTACCTGTACCTCGTTTTTTCTTGTGATCAACACCGATAGCAAATGGTAGCCCAAAACTGACGAGCATAGCTTATCGAACAACCTTGACAGCATGTATGTGTTTGAGTTTGAATATTTGGATACTACTCACCCAAAAGTCCCCTGTCCTATTTTAGCCATTTTTTCATATTTGGAAAACTCGTCACAAAAAGGAAATTCAACTCCATCGTAGTATTTCGACATTATGGCGGCCTCCCGGTCGGGCCTATGAAAAGAAACTCAATGAAGCTAAACACAGATATATGTGGGGAGATAGATAATTGAACATAAGAAAATGCGAAAAAATGTAATAAACAATGGTGTAAATTCTTACTTTTCAGCCCCACCGGCGTTACTGCTTTTGTCACGCTGCATCTCTTTGGCTACCAGGAATTATGTTCCACATATACATAAACACAGCTGCCGGATGAACACTCTTCTTCTTGTTGTTGTATTTCCCGGCAGACCAGGCACTACTGTGGCGAATTACTGCCTCTCGTTGGCCGAAGATGAAACTACAACAATGTTGCTCAGATTCTGTAAACCTATAACCTAATTTTCTAGATAACGTTTCCAGATAGTGACGACTGCAAGGTGTGTAAATACCCTCCAAATGTTTAGATGGTTCAATTTAAAAGCTGTTCTTAAAAATAGCTGTAAAACTGTAGACCTTCTGCTTTTCCAAATTTTATAGTGAAATTGTTGTCTTAAAGAGACACAGTTTAATAGTTCATACAGACTGAAACCGTGCAATAGTAATGCGCTATTCAACACCCAAGTTGCAATGAGAATATATAAACAGCTAGCAGTTAATCATTATAATAATAGTTAATATAATCAGTTATATGTTACTCTTAAGGACTGTAAAGTGGGCAGTATAAAAATAACAATTCTCTGCATGCTGAAAAAAAAACTTAAAAAGGAGAATTACTTCGATTACTGAATGGCCACTTATAGACTATGCTACACATGGGAACATTTTCAATTAAATACAAATGCTTTAGGTAACATGCAAAAAACATGCATCAAAACGTGTTCCTGTTATAGGGTGACAATAACGTGCACACATACACGCACTTAATTGATTAAGTCAATCACTGGTGATCAGCTCATTGATATTCATGCGTCAGACCAAGCGCTTAGACGGTATCTCTGCTCAGCCAATCACGAAGTTGTATTCTGGGCCACGCCTCATGAATATTCAATGACCTGCCCACGGCTCGCCTACGAAATGTATTTGGCCGTAGCTACGGATACCCATGATGGTGTTCCTGTGGCGCGGATGGCTGTGGGGCGCCATGTGTGCCGCGCGGCTCCGAGAGCAGTACTGGACGTGCAGTGTGACGGGCCTTTTCATCAAGTATTACAGCACAAAGATAGCACCTCAGATGCCAAGGATGGAGTATCAGGTAGGAAATGATAGTGTCAATTTTGCCTCGCTTTGAACGGGCTGTTAGCTAGCTTGCCATCATCGCTCGTCTGTCAAGTTCACAACCCGACTCTGGGTTATTGTACAGTTTTCAGATGGATGGAAACATGGCTGACGGGCTACATGACGATTTGCATTAACTTTCGTAGGCGCATTCAACGAACAATAGTGTTCGTTTGGTGAAAAGGGGGGGTGTTTTGCAAAGGAAGAGTGACGAGCACGACCAATATAAACTGGTGTGTGTGGACACATCTCACTGTGTAATCAGCTTCACTCCCGACAGCACGTCAAAGTTCAACCAGACTGCTAACACGTGGTTTAGTATCTCAACAGGTCTTTCAACTTTTTTAACATCAAAATTTAACCACTGTAAACAACTGACAACAGTTGACTGTTTCTACTCTTTGTGTTTACGTCGATATTTATCCTCATAATGGGATCCAGGCAGTGGGATAGTTGGCTGTAGTTTACAGGAGAAAAAAAAAAATTTTTGTCTGCGTGTTTCCAGCAACATGCATAATGTCCATGTCAATTTGAGGTGATGTGATTGTCACAGCAGGGTCTGTGGTGCTGCAAAGTGCATGCTGCACATGTACTTTTTCACAGTCACATTGTCCAGCTGCATTGGTAAAACAAGGCTTATAGTGAATCCATCACACTATGTAATAAAAAGGAATTTTATGATATTGCATTAAAACAAACAAAAAACCCACATTAGTAACTTTAACAACAGATGTTATTAAAATAAATTAAGGTGTATCACTTACTTGTGCCATAATTTAACCAAGGATTAATTTTAACCAAGTTGATTACCGCTAATAAACATATAAAAAACATATTAACCTAGAAAGGCAATAAATACATGTAGAACCTACTCAGAAAAGGACATTATTGATGTGGACTCATCCCTGGGGTCAAAGGGGAATAAACAAAATAGATACATCCCCCATGTGACTCGGCTCTGTTTAGGACCCAGCGGCAATCCAACCCCGGAACTGCAAACAAACGACCTCAGAATATGTACTTCGTATTCTTCAACCTATCCCAGCTAAATATGAATAAAATACTACCTTTCTGCACAGAATTGTATTCTTGTTGTCAGTTTAACTTTTGCCCTAAAGGAGGCAATGGTCATCACATCAGTTGTATGTGCGCTTAGATCGTGTTGTGTGTTTGTGTGTGTGCGCAGACAGTCGATCTTAGCGCGCTGTGTGCGGGTGCATTCACCGAGTGCTCTCTCACAACTATTTTCTTCCCGCTGCGCTTTTTGTTGTTTTGTTTTATTCTTGTGTAGTGCCGTTTCGGCTTGGGTGCCGCGGGAAAAACATTTTTAAAATTTATTTTTTGTTAAATATGTTGTTTCTCGTTCGTTTGGCCTAGGCGATAAGCAAAAACGCCGAGGTGCGGCGCCGAAGTCGTTGAATGGTAGGGCAAACCCTGGTGGTGCTATTTTGGAGGAAAATATCTTATGAAACTCCAAGGGAAAACCATATGGTCCTTGAGCATTACTATCTGTGAGACCTTAAAACACAGACTTCTTTCAAATTTCAGACTTACTTCCGATGAAATCAATAATAATAATGGAATACAATTAACATAGCCTAAGAATCAGGTTCTTGGTCTCTCAAGACTTAACACATGATCTGGATGTACTCATCTGAAGGAGCCCTAATTTAAATGAAAAGTAGTCTCTTTATTTTACCTTCTGTAAATTTACATTGTAATTTCAATTAAAACTATTAGACAAGTTAACACATAATCAGGCATGGATATAATAACGCATAATTATGAATTGTAAACCACAATTATTTCGAATGTCATAATTATTAATTAATGCATGTGTTTAACTTCACAATGTCTTTAAAGTAATAAATAAATGTTATCCACTAGTGTAAGTTTTGTTTCTACTGAAGAATGACAGGTTCATTTTACATGACTTGTAAAACAGACCACTCAAAAATATTGTTTGTGCACATTCTCTATTTTAATCACACTGAACATCAGAAGTTCATTGTAATCCCACATATAGACAGTGTAACAACAAATCTTTTAATATAAAATGCAATTTTAATAAAAAAGTGGAACTTATGTTAGACTTGAACAGATGTTGTCAACATGTATCATCAGTGATATTTTGGACTAATGTGCTCTTTGATTTTGACATAGGATGCTATTTGCACTCTGAACACACTGCAGACCAATGCCAGTGTACTGAAACAGGTACGGCAAGAGCGTGGCCTCCCTCAGCTCCAGCTCCAGACAATGAGGGCCTTCCTGGAACGAGCTGGCCTCACTGTGAGTTGATTTTGATATAGCATGTAGTGCTTGGTGCATTTATTACTTACAGTTATGACTTTGTGTGTGTGTGTTTAAGGTGGAGGAACTAGACCATCTCAATATAATTCATGTGACTGGAACAAAGGGCAAGGTAAGCTAACCAGACACCAGTCACATTCTACCAATGACCTTGATGCACACATTATACCAAATATAAAAGTTGTGCATATGATTGTTTTCAGTGTCTGCTTTCATTGAGAGACAACTAATTTTTTTAGACTTTTACAGTTTAGACTTCTATGGTCTAAACTCTCACAGCTGTAGAAGAGTGATGTCTGTTTCATCTCTTTCAGGGCTCAACATGTGCTTTTACAGAGCAGATTTTGAGAAGTTACGGATTCCGCACAGGCTTTTACAGGTAAAACTGCATCATAGTTTACTCAGTCCTGTGATTGATAATATTTGGGCATCATGTTTTCAGTTTTGCAAAAATCACATAGCTGCTGAATTAGATTAAAAACTGACTTGAAATTGAGTTTAAAAACTGCTACACTTTCTTCAAAGAATTTGGCAGCATCAGTTTCTGAATGTCTTGGCCACATCGTGGCTGAAGAAGGCCTACAAAAGTACACACAAAATACTAAACTAACTCATGGCAGACTTCGTTGGCCAAATACAAAATTAATGCAATTGCCTTTTGGATATTCACAATACTGCCATAATTTGTTTTATCCACAATAATAAATTAGAATATATTCTAAAGTCTTTAGGTATGTTAATGTGATTATGCAAAATGCTGGAAGCTAGGGTTGCTCAATGTTGGATATTTGTCACTGATCTGCTGCTGTAATTTGATTAATTTGTTTAACAATATAGTAAGTAATGTCTAGTCCATATTCCACAAAGTGTGTGTGTGTGTTTATGTGTGTATACTTTTTATATATATATATACACACATACACACAACTTTTCCTGTGTCCTTGGGCAAGATGGCTAATCGAGATTCTCTTTGTGTCAGCCAGTTGCTGGGCTTTTTTGATGTGCTCCATCTGCTGGTTGGATGCGTGCATTGCACCAAAAACGGAATAGCTCTTGCTGGTGCAAGACAGTCTTTTCCTGTAGGCCTGTAGCTCCATAGTTCTGTAGTGGCAATCGTTTGGAAAAAGTACAACCGAAAACCAAAATCTCTAGAAAGAAAAGAAAAAATTAAATATGTGAATCGACAGGAATCATGATTCTGACTGAATTTATATTCTGAAATGTTTTTTTGTTTTTTTTCCCTTCGTGGGCCTTGTACAAGACGTTTTAGATTAAATTAAACACGATGCAATGGTTTATTGAGGTTTGCGTGTGTTGTATATGTCATGTTAATAAAAGTACATCCTAATTATTTTATATCTGTGCAACAGCATATGTCAATATACCAACAGACAGTTGATTTAATCTGACATGGCCTCCTTGCGTGCAGTTCCCCACATTTGGTCCAGGTCAGGGAGAGGATTCGAATCAATGGCCAGCCTATTGGAAAACAGCTCTTCACCAAATATTTCTGGCAGGTTTATGCACGACTGGATGAAACTAAGGTAGGCCATATAAAAGAGTCCATATACATGATTAAGTTATTTTTTAATACTTACAGTTGTTGCTTTGAGTAAAACTGGGAACGTCTGGAAAGAAACTAGACTAGACATGGCTAGTCACTTATTCACTACAGTCACTGGTAAAATGCTTCAATTAACTTTTGCTAATGAGAAAGTGGTGGGAAGCATCCCAAACAGTTATTTGAATGAATGCTCTTTTTATGATAGCTTGAATAGAACTTCCTTAACTGTGCCCCAGATTGTAATTGAGTCTAAATTGTGAATGTGGCCCCACGTATTAGTTAGAGCATGACCATCAGACACTGCTGACACTGTTGCTGGTGAAATTACTGTCACTGGACACTGTCATGTTTGAGTTGTTAAATATTTGATCCATTGCACTGTTAAGTTAATAAAACTCAGCCCCAGAAATATGTGACAATTTAAAGACATTTTTGAAAGAATCCTGTTATTTTGATATTCCTGCAACTTAAAACAGGGTAGGTCACTTAGAGGTTTAAAGGAGAAATATTATGCTTATGTTAACACCAATAATACAGTCCCAGGTGGTCTGTAAATAGTCCTTGTGTTTGTTGACAGAGAAATCCATAAAACCCCAGTCTGTCTCTTGTTGTGGGAGAAGCTCAGCATAACTGTAGCGCACATGTTGTGATATTTGTGACATTTGTTGTCGAAATATGAGGTGTAATACTGTGTGAAATCTACATTTTCGAGACTGAGAAAGACATTGTGCAACAACAAAAACACCAAACAAGGATGTGGCGGGATGTGTCCCAATGGTAAGTTTGCAGTTTGATGATTTTACTGTGTTGTCTTGTGTCCAAAACAGCTAAGCTCACATGTTGCTATTTGCATCCTGAGTGTGATGTTAGCTTGGTTAGCTATCATGTGTGAACTTATAACAGTCCAAACGCTGTAACACCTATTCCACACAGGATGCGACAACAATATTGCATCGCTGATTAATCTCCACCGCTAGCGTTTTCTGATAGCGTCGAGCAAATCGCGATACATCCATAGTGGTATCTGTTGTCATCATGTGGGGCGGGTTTGAACGGCCAGTGGCAGCGGACACTAGCACGCGAAAGGTAGTTGAAATGGAGACCGGCGAGCGACTTAGGGCACCAAAGCGACGTCACGCTGTCAGTTTGCTGAAGCTCGCAACAAGTCTGGATGGCTCCATAGAACATGTTTTCTATTGATTTTTTCGCTTCACTCAATTTTTGGCTTGTGTCACATTGTATCCTGTGTGGAACAGAACTCTGAATACTTTTCATGCACTGAGAACGCCACCGTTGTTCGATGTGCAT
>OMOW01103152.1:0-12524 GCA_900312555.1 Lamprogrammus exutus | reverse complement strand
TCGTGTACGTAAGGGGGGGTGGTGCGAAGGGGGGGGGGGGCATTGCAATCAATAATTCATAAGGCCTTGCCTTATTAGGGCTTCTCCTAACGGGGCTACTGGTTCTAATGCCCAGCTCTGTGTCGGATGAGAAGTTTCTTGGAGGGCAAAGCCGCACGGTAACTGCCAGCACTGCGCTGTTACACACTCTGCCATTCCCACCCTGCACCGTCATCCGTTCACTCAGTGTAGATCCCTTTGTTACTCATGATTTATCAAATCCTTCAAATATGCATTCAGTCCTCCAAGCATAGCAACTTGATCTGTGAAGAGGCATTTGCATAGACAGAGCAGACACGTACAAATCTCACTGTTTGTTTAAAGAAAGAGAAATGTGTTTTTATGCTCTGTAAACTGACATAATGTGAAGGAGAAAGTTGCAGTTGCAAGAGATTTTCTGACATCAGCAACGGCATGCTGTCTGGACAAAACAAGACAAATAATCTCAATAATTATGCACATAAGACTGGATGTCTGGGAGTGTGTGCATCTTTTCATCGCTATATTCATTTGTATTTTTCATTCATTGTATTTTTATTAATTTTGCCAGTTTCTGCGTATGAGCAGATGTGGACGCATTTACTCAATCATCTTATAGTATACTGCAATTCAATACAAAAGCAATACAACAAATACTAATTTTGTGAAGTTCAAAATGTTCAATTTTGTGGAAACTATGTAAGAGATGTGTCAATTCTAAATGAAGGTTGTTTTTCTTTCAACAGTTCAACAAGATCATATCATAACATATCATATCATTTATATCTATCAGCTCTGCAACACATAACCTTTTTTTAAGGTGGAGGTGGAGAATAAAATTGAGAGGCCTTGCTGCAGCTTGTGTATGTGTGGCAATGATCACTGCTATGCCATTAATTTGCAGACAAAGTAGAAGATGTCAGATTTTATGATGCTTAAATTGGAATGGCAAAGAAATTCCAATCTGTGTGTTTAGATGACAATCGCATGGGCAAATATCCAACATTTACCAGATTTATTCCAATATGGGAAATTCAATTTAAGAATATCTGATCCATTAGCTTTTTTTTTTTTTTTTAAATTGTTTACATGCTCACAATGCATATCCAATATATGACATATGTGAGCTAAATATAATGTAATATAATTGGGGTGCTTTGACCTGGTGGTTTAAATGTAGCACAAGTGACCATGATTTCTCTTTAACTGGTATCAGTTAAGACCTATGCTGGGTCACCAGCACTATTAGTATACGGCACATATGCAGTAATCTTCATAGTATACTGTTTTTGCATTTAGGGCCTCAAAATACTTCAGTTTCGTTGGGCAATGTACACAATTACACGTGCCACAAGCAAGATTGTTCACATATACTTTCCTGGCTTTACCTTGCGTGTATGTGAAGAATTTAAAAGTATATCCACTAGGGGGCAGATCAGAGCCAAATCATTACAAGCTGACAGACAGACAAGAAATGACAAGACTGACAAGAAGTCTTCCTTGCGAACTTTGTTGCATTAATGCTCAAAACGACAACAGGACATGCATTATGTTGTGTGTGTGTGTGTGTGTGTGTGTGTGTGGTTAAAAGCAAGTATGTTAGGGCCTTAGTATGCAGTAAACCTGCTGACACACATCAATCAAACTCTGGGAAGCTTTTACTTTTCAAATTTGAATGCACCCTGTTTTTCCAAAAGCTTGATACTTGAATTACATTTCAGAAGTTGTTCCTGCTGCTGCCTCACCACTGCTCTTTGTTTGTTTTTTACTTTCTCCACAGATAAGCACAGTAGCTCCTCTATGTCTTTTTTTATTTTTTATTTTTTGCTTTACACTGTGGGACTGCAGTGTCCATCAACACCATACTACAAAGATAAGCCACTTTAGTGTGAATACATACATCTTTGAGAATGCACCAGTATACTGCACCATATACAAAAAATCATGGGTAGTACTGGCGTGTAGTGTGGAATTGGGACACAGCCACAATTTATTTTCCTATTTGACTCAGCCAGAGTTTGGGTGTGATGCACCCACTTTGGCCTTTAGTCTTTCATGGAGGACACAATAACTCATAAGAGCATATTAACACTATCCCTTTGTGTGCATTGGCCTGCCTGCGCAGCCATGCATATGAGGTGACTGATAACTACAGAGTCATGGGGACCTGGTGGCCAGGTCTCCTCTCTGGGCCTTTCTCATTAGAGTGCAGCTGCAGCACATTAAGAGCAGATGAATTATTCAACTACCATGTGGTGAGATCTAATCAGGACCATGCACTCCTCTGGATGCCTTTCTATCATTAACTCCCCCCAGGTTTTCCCTCACACCTTGTTTGGCTCATCATCAGATCATAAAATTGCTTAAATGTATTATCCTTAGTAGCACTTCGTTATTGAACTTTTTGTCCTGTTGCTTCTACAGTCTATTAATTATAAAACCACCTTACACTTATGAATGTGAATCTGAAAATATTATTGTCAAGCCAAAGGTCCATGGGGATAGTACTAGAGGTAATATCCCTGAGCACACTGAATACTACATGTTCACTTAAGGTTCCTAAAATTGACTGCTGTGCAGGTAGGAGTCATGATGCGAAACAGATAAACAGTGATTACGCTCACTGTGATAAATGAAAGGGCAGCTGGCCAATGTGAGGACTTTTACTTACCATAGATCACAATTTGTAAATACTGCTTGCTTAGGATGCCAGAATGGAGTGGAAGCCAGCTCTTTTTCATTCAATCAATAAGATTGCATGCAGTCGCGTGTTACATAAAAAAGGTTGTTGCAAAGCAAAACACCCAGCAAAGACATCTGTTTTGTCAAAGGGAGGTTGAAACGTGAGATATTGGAGTTTATTGTATGTGATGAAAAAGCCCAAACTTTGAACTTTTTATCTCCCCACAACATGAAAACGTGAATTATCCTTCCATACTCATTGTGTATTTGTGCTTTGAGAACTATCACACAGATGTACAACTGCTGAAATACATATTGCATACTACTGTACATACAGTATATTCTGTCGTGTGAATGTCTTCCATCATCATCACCATCATCATTAATTCGCCTTCATTTATCAGGAAGTGCATGGGGTTTTTGGCACCTATGATGGCCCATCCCACAATTTTTTATAAACAAAACACAGGGCCTCAAAAACCAGCTGCTATCCTGCACAGCAATATGTTTTTTTTATTTGATCAGAAATAGTATAGAACATTGTGATTAGATGAAGAGGCAAACAAATCAAGGCCCCATTTATACCTTGCATTAACACACAATCTATAATTTGTTACTTAACATGCAATCATTATCCAGATAAATGAGTGACAGCCCATACAAAAAAAGTTATTAGTTATTTAAGAAATGGATACAGATTGTCCACAGAGCAAGGAGGATGGATGGAATCTACTGAGATCCGACCACAATGCAGGCAGCGTCCAGATAACGTCCTGACATCAGAAGCCAGTATTTCACAGGAATGTATAGAATGTGAATATATGTCTACTTGTTAAAGTGTTGCTTTAGAGAGCACACATAGAATTGAGTTACAAGAATGACAAACCAAATGAGGAGTAAATAAAGTGTGAAAAAAAAATCACTTTTGAGCTATGTATCAATGATATATATCTATATCTATATATATATATATAAATAAATTCTTAGTTCATCACATTAAAGCCTCCCAGCTGAGAACCCATTCAACCACATTAGGTCAATGCCATATAAATACCTCATTTGTATCAATTTAGTGGGAGGGTTTAGATTTCAGTGAGTTGGTACCTGTCTCATCTGATAACGATCAGTGGAATGCAAAGTGGATGCCTTCCAGATTCCACCTGAAATTACAGTTTAATTTATTCTCTTTTAATGCACCTTAAAGATCCTGCATGAAAGGAGTAAGCGTTGAGGCCTCTGATGATAGGAGGAGAGTGCTCTAGTGCAGTGCTGTTTACTTTGCTTGGCCATAAGCAGAGCCTTTCCCTCCAGAAAAGGAAAGAGCCTGTGAACCCTCTTTGATGTAACTGACAACTTTGAGTCGGTAATGAGGCCAATTTTGTTCTTATGGTAATACCAGCTGTCAGTGTAGGTCATCTGTACCATGAAATGCCACTGTTTCAATTCAAAATATTTACTCAAGTAATTATTTATACCTCTCAAGGGTGAGAAGTTTATGATTCATAGGCTGAAACTGAAGTTTTATGCTTATATTTCAGTAAAATGTGAAGCAAAACATGAAAGGTGAGAACAAACGTCACATACAATCTTTTTGCTTTATCTTTTAGCTTTTAGGGTGCTTTGTTTGATTTTGTCAACAACTATATCATTTGTTGTTTTCTTGAATTTTGAAAAATGCTGCATGAAAGGATTCTTTGTACACTGTGAAGATATTCCAAAATAATCTCAAACAAGACAGAAACATTATACATTGTTTGCCATGGAAATTAATCAGGCTTTGTTTATCCAAAAAACATCTTAATGTCTTATTCTCTTTGAAATAATGAACTGCAACAAGATGAAAACAACTTAATTTCTTAATCCATTCCCTGTTTTGCATTGCCCTATTACCCTTGAGTATTAGGAATGTTTTTTGTTCTTGCATTTCCAGAAAACAACAAAACAGTTTTCACTTGTATCAGTTAATTCTGTGCTCCCTCTTTGTTGGTTTATGTACTCTTGCTTTTGGAGTAGTTTATACCTATTACGTTTTTTGGATCTTCACTCAAGGACCTGCACACATGCATGGGTACTTCAGCAGCATGGCTGGTGTAATTTAGTACTGCAACACACAGAGGCCCTGTTCGTAATGGGACCATTTACATTTGTGTCTATATTTCATTTTCAACGGTTATTAAAGGGGATATATCATTGTTATGCAGTAGGGATTTTGTTGTTAACATCATCAAAGTTGCAAGATTCATGCCTATAGAAATTCATCCATAGGTCCTGAACTTCCCTGAAAGCTTCATCTTTGCACCACTGGCTTGGTACATTAAGCTGGCTATTTTCTCCATGTGAGAATCAATAATGGGACATATGTAGAGGACTATTAGAGCCGTAATCTTACATGAGGCAGAATCCTCATGATTCTCACAAAGTCCTTTAACATATGTAAAATGTTTAAAATATGAGGCTAACGGGTAAGTATTTGGCCAGCATCTGCATCCATGGTGTTGCCAGCGCAGGCCTTATCCGGCGAGCTGGTCATAACAGAGTGAGCTTTTAGTGACAGTACCTAGTTTCACTCTGTGTGCACAGAAGCAGCAAGGGACATTGGAAGTGGATCAGTGTGTTTTTTGCACGTTAAAGCATTGCATTTTCACACTATAACCCTTAATGAAAATAAGGACATAGAAATGTGTGTATGTCTCCGTGTATGTGTGTATACATGCTGTAATTTTCATACTGTATTTGTGCATTCAAAATAATTACTTTTGCCTCTTCAACGACCCATAAATATGCCTTCGCTTGACATTAATGTACAGAGGCATGAGGGGAGGAATCTGGTTAATTTTTATTTATCCATTTAGTCTTCCAGGTCTGCATCTTGTTTGGGTGATCTCAGGAGATAGTTCTTTTTAATAAGTCTGCAGAGGAGGAGAGAGTTGTGTCAGCACTTTGACTGGGGCTTTTGCCAACGTTGAGCTGCTATGACCAGACAGATGTGAAAAATTGCCACTGGCTGCTCTCCACTAAAATGGGCCTATGAGCCTTCATAAAAGGCTACTTGGCATTATCATTTAAATAGTATCTCCAGTTATATGCCTGTTCCTTCACCTTTCATTTACCCTCTATCATTGTTTTACGGCAGCAGCTTGTAGCAGGCAAGCTTGACATTAAAAAAAAGCCCAAGTGACATCTCAGCAGTATGAAGGTGTTTTGCCTCAGTAGAAGTTGACTGCTCATATTCACTTATTGTGTTGTCAGGGAGAGGTTTGTTTTGTTTTCTTTTTCATGTCAGTACCTTTGGTTTTCTGCTTGCTTCATCTCTGCACTGTCACCTGGTTGATGGGGGTTTTAGCTGATATAAATAGCTCCATTTTCTGCAGCCATGTGTACTGTTAGTCAGTGTTGCTGTCAGAGACTGTTTACGACACAAACAGCCTCCTCCTAAGGTCTGCGGTCCTCATACTGTCACATGTGATTGGCCGTTGACTGCTCAATGGCCCACTTTGCCGACGTGCTGCGGAGGGAAGGAGGAGAAGTGAAGGCCCAGGAGCACCAGCACTCGCTGTCATCCCCTTGACTCTGGGCTTTGTGAATCAGTGAAGGTAGAGAAGATTGATGGATGACATGAACAGACTGTTGTAGCGGAGATGGGGGTTGCTGACAGAATATGCTTCAGATTGGAGAGGTCCTGAGAGGGCTAGCTTGACTTAAACCTCACATGACTAACTGCCCCGAAGGCAGGTAGAGAAAAGGCCCTGTCATGGTCTATTACTGTGTCTCAACTCTCTGTGCAACATAGCAGCTACACAGCAAATACATCTACGCCTATTGCACTGGGGCTGGAGGAGAGTTTAAAAGTTGTGATCGGTGCAATTTGAGCTAAAATATGAGGCGTAGTCGTTATTTTCAGTGACAACATAAGTCACATTGTAATTTTTTCCCTATGAATGAGGAATGAAGTGTGTTTTTCTAAGCTCTGAAGCTTGATGTCTACTACTATGTTAATTGAAAAAAAGTCAGGAACATGACAGTTTGTCACAAAATGGAATATGATAGGGCAGTAAAAATATTTCCCTTCTGTGTGTTCAAGGGTAAAGGAATTTTCAATCATATGGGATCAGAAATTTAAGGAAAATTAAGGAAATAGTTATTGTGGAAGTTCTCTTATGGTTTCTCTCATCTATTGGGAGCCATATTGATTAAAAGGATTTCCATGTTCTTATTTTTATTTAGGGGTCTACTTTGAAATTAATGCAATGCTTTCTCTTTGATGCAACACCGCGTTGCTCATACAGTTCCCCCCTCCAAATATATCCCTACTTTGTTCCGATTGGTCAGCTGCATCAGGCCTGACCTCGCAATATCCTCAGACTGCGAAATGGAACACGCACTGGTTAGCCTTGTACTTTGTGGGTGTGTCTAACCTGCATGTTGATGGAAACATGTTAAGGAGGTAACTGTCTAATCAATGTAAATATATTTCAGTGCACATCACATAGTATTTGTACCTTTTGTAAATCATTCTGTACCTTCACTGTGTGGCTGTACCAGTAAATCTGCCCAAGGTAAAAACCAGCAGTATGTTGGAACTGAAAGTATATTTTTCATACACAGTGTGAATGAAAAATATGTTCAAATATATTTCTATCTGGGAATATAATTTTTTTACTTTGACTTTTTTTCAACAAAAAATGTTTTCTTTTGTTTTCTTTTGAAAGAAAGAGTTACACATCATCTCTGACCTTTAATGTGTTTCACTGCAGCTTGGTGGTGGATGAAAAGACCACTAAATTATGAAAGCACACGTGAGCATAATTAGCAGACCAGTCAGCTGTCTGCCTAAGGCTGCACTACAGGTGGAGCTCTGCATAAAATGAGAACACTTTTGATAGTGAAGCTTTGACTGATGTCCCATCTTTTACTTTGGAACTTTTAGAATCATAATTGGTCGATTTTATCTAATAATGAAAATGAGGGACTTCCTGAACTCTGTTCACTTCTGTCATCTTGTCACTAAAAAACTTGCTTGCACAGCTGTCTGTCTTGATGGTTTGCTGGAAAAGACAGCTGCATTCACAGTGTGTACAGAAGATGTGATTAAACTTGTAATAAATAAAGTACTAGTGGCCTCCCATGGTCATACAAAAAGGTCCTGCCTCTGATTTCACAAAGGTCCTCCATTCTACATGTTGAAGTGGTCTGTGTTTTATTCTGTACATTTTTGATCATCCTTCAATTTGTTCATACATTCAGACTCCACTACACAAGTATGATGACATGTTCCTCAGCTCAAACAGTAATATGCTGAATGTGGTTAATTTTACAGTCAGTAAAACACAAATTAGTAGACTAGAGGGGCACAAACAACTCCAGCTTCAGGAACCTAGGAGACCAATGATTCACAGGAAAAAGACCTCAGGTATGATACGAATTTCAACAAAAATACATTTAAAACATTGCAAATATTTGCAAAAATTCCAATTACATTAAATTATGACATCTCCAGATAAACATATTGAAAAGACAATGACCTTCTGCCTTCAGTGGCCTCTAATGGATCGATGGGTTTTCCTGTATTGGTCCATAGACCAATCATTGCCAAACTGATTCCATCCCATGAGGGAGAAATGTAACTTTTAGAAGACTTAAACACATGATTGTTTTTGCGATGATTATTGTTACACCTTCCTGTATTTCTTTATCCAGATGGGTGCTTTTCACTGATCCGTGAAGTGGTCATTCAAGTGTCACTCCATGAATAGGAGGCTGATCAAGCAGAGGCTGTTGTCATAGCAACTGCCAGGGGAACACAGGTAAGGGCACAGATGATTGCCAGAACTGAAGAGTACTTGATGAGAGGTAGGGGCCACTGTACAATCATGGCTCAGTGAAATCAAAAAAACATTTACATGGTGCGGTGGCAATTCCTAAATAGCTAAAAAATCACTGCTGATTTATGTGATTGACCAACCAAATCCCTACATCTTGTTTTTTGAAAATTGTGACAATTGTTTTTTTTGACAATTTGTTTTTCCCCAGCAATTTTATTAACTTTTATAAAACAAGACAAAGACAACAACACAAAAGGAGAATAACAAAAAACAAATCACAACGCTGGCGAAGCATAGACGGAAAAACCCACACCTTTTTTTGACAATTCTATAGTATATGAAATATCACATGGAATGGCTGTAGGTCTTGTTCATTTGGCTTAAAAACCGAACAAAACACTGTATGAATTCTGATTCACAATACTGAGCACCTATTTCAGGTCATATTTTCTTCCTCCCAATACCAATTTTAGAGTAATAGATTTTTTTCCTATTTGACATTAACCTTGTACAAGGTGTTCCTCTAGACTTTGTGTGAATCATGAGGATGCTGCCTCATGTGAGATTACGGCTCTAATAGTCCTCTACAGATGCCCCATTATCGATTCTCACATAGAGCAAATAGTCAGCTTAATGTACCAAGCCAGTGGAGCAAAACTGACATCATCCAGCCGTGGCTTCCTTCCCCAGCATGGCACATAGAGATAAATGTTCTCCCAAACAAAGCATCTTGTTTTTTGGCCTCACCTATCACTTCTAAATTAAATTGTAGTGAATAACAAAAAAAACTTTCTCCTTCATATTGATTAAAGAGATACAGCGTATTACAGAATCCATATGTGAGAGTGATAGCATACATGAGTGTCCACGTACCGAAATGGTACGCAATGAAGCTTTTGCCTTATTGGGAAGGGCTCTGCGTGAAGTCCTGGGACCACGCTGTGGTGTCAGGTGTTGTCTGCGTAAAACTGCACAATAAGCACTCAAAGTCAAAAGCAGCCCTGTGAGAAAGAAAAGATATCAGTGGGTGATAGAGAGAGCAGAGCAGCTGTGTTTGTCACGAGGGTGTGAAAGATTCATAGTGACTGTGAAAGCTGTTATACATTTTCACCATTTGCAGCTCATTAAAAGCACCAATGGGATGTCTGTGATCTATCTATCTATCTATCTATCTATCTATCTATCTATCTATCTATCTATCTATCTATCTATCTATCTATCTATCTATCTATCTATCTATCTATCTATCTATCTATCTATCTATCTATCTATCTATCTATCTATCTATCTATCTATCTATCCTGTTACCTACATGTGCATTTCTCTACCAGTTTCTTTAAGAAGTAATATTCCCCCTGTCATACACTTTCATCAAACTTCTCTCCCAATCACCTATTTTAAGCATTCATTTCATTTATCAATATTTGTCTCATCTTACCAAATCTATCTATTAACATCCAGTCAACCAAATAACAGTTGCATTTAATGATTGATTTTGCATAGGAAAATACCCTAACTATTCATTTTTATATGTAAACAAAAGGGACTCACTGGATATATTGCAGCACCAAGAAGGAATTGCAGATAATTTAAGTAAAATAAATAATAACACAAGATTTTAAACCCAAACCACTTCAATTATGCAACCAGCAAGTACATGCCAAGTGCAAACAACGATAAATACACACATCCAGAGGTGCCCATGCATATTCATCTCATCCTTGTGGGCCCTCATCACGGGGCCTTCTAATTAATATTGTGTATACATGGATAATGTGCCATGGATAATGTTGGCTTTTTTTTCTGGGAAAGCCAAAATTTTAATTTAAATCAACAAAACATGTTTCTTTTTCTCATTTCATTCTTCAGTTTATTTCAGTTATTTCAGTTTATCTCATTGGCCCTGTAGTCTTTGTTACTCTCCACTGCAGACAGCACTGAAATTTGCATGTACTTGCTCATCCAGTCAGTGCAAGCGTTGTTTCCCATGCGGCCAAGTCTGTTTATATGTCACAACTTTGCATCTACTTCCTTTCAGGCATCCAAAGAGTAACACAACACTGAGGCACCTTACTTTTGGTCAAGTATGACCTTGTCTAAACTATTGACCTGAACTTGTCTCATCTATTGGCTATTGATTTTGTCCCTTCTGCCTGGGTCTCGGCGTTATGTGCTGCTGCTGGCATCCAGAAACCTCTTGGTTGTTTAAATTGCTGGATGCTCCCTTTGGTTTGGCGATGTCACTGGGTCTTCTTTCGAAAAGTAATGTGACCTGAAAAGTGGCACATCGCCCAGACTTCATGATTTCCTGCTCACTCGCAAGCCATTGGATTTTCTGCACTAAAGGGGAGGGATCAGGTCACAATCAACGTACGTAAGACCCAATCTGATAGCGACCCAATGACAGTCAGAATGTCAGACCCGAGGATAATTTGATCTTAATCCTGAGATTTCTTATGAAACCACCCACATTTGTTAGCCAAAGCAATATGTTATGTGCGGTCACTGGGAGATAATCAAGCATCTCAGGGTTCTTTTGAGTGCAACAGTTCCAATTTTTTTTTACACACTCCTTTATTTTGTTATTACAGGATGTTAAATCCCTGATTTTGACCTGCATGAGCCAATATGCCCAACAGATGTGGATGGATAGATGTTTGTTCGCCTACGTGAGTCTAGCAGTGATAGGGTGCTTGGGTATTCATTTGTTATCATCAGAGTCCACTTTAATAGAAATGGTGCTAACCCAGTTGTCATGCTAGGAGCTAATACGTTCCGATTGGCCTTCTTCACTCCAGGCAAACCCGGAAGTGTAAGACTTCATCTGCTACCGTCCTGCTGGAGGGAATATCACCCGCTTTGATGAATGATCAATTCCTGAAGGATTGCCTCGAGTCAGTCAGTTGACAGAAAATAGCTCAGAGCTCACATGATGAATGTTACCCTACCCACACACTCTATTTGACCCCAGGAAAGAGGGACAGTCTGCCCTGTTGCAATTCTTCCCCTGTCTTTTTTAAACAACACACTTGATTGTCAATAATGCTTACAATTACCACATCCACCCACCAAATGGGTACATTTTAAAGGGACAGATTTAATTACTTGAACATACACATGAATTGATTGTTCACTTTGGAATCATTAATTAAAGCACGGGACATTTCCTGGCAAGCTGCGCATTGATGGAGAGCAGATCATTAGTGGACCTTTGGGTCCCTTTAATATACTCTTCCAACAGCGAGCAATTCAGCTGTGACTTGAATAGGAGGATCCAACCTACAAATCAACCTTTGTGACCTGTAATTTGCAGTGGGGGGTATCAGCTGCTCTAAAATTTAGACACACCCTGGTGTTTCAAAGAGTAACTTCAGCCTTTATATCTATAGCAATGACATGAAATTTCTTTTAAAATCTAAACAAAACTCATGACTAACAATATATTATATTTCATGCTATATTTCAACATTTCTAAACACAGCTGTAAAATTGAACTCTAACAGGTAAAATAGTTGCAATCCTAAAGCCTAGGATTGATTGAGAAGGAGGTTGAGGATCCTCCAAAATGCCACTACTATTACTTTAATCTATATCTTTAATTGCCATCTTGGTGTAAGTCCAAGATGGCGCCGCGCTAGTGGCAGCCTGTTACAACAGCTCTCGATCACCTTGAGCCTTTTCTCTCTTAGTTCTCTCTTTTAGTTTAGGTTGCTAATTTCTCTTTAAGTTACTTATAATTGCTATTTATTGTTTTTTAGTTTTTAGTTTATTGCTTTTAGCTTTAGTCTTAGTTTGTAGTGATGCTTCTTCTAGTCGACTATCCACTTTTGCTGCTGTATATTGCAAATGTACCTGTTGTGGGACAAATAAAGGATTATCTTATCTTATCTTATCTTATCTTATCTTATCTTATCATCTCCCTTTCTTCCAGTGAGTTTTTACCAGTGAGTGACTCCGAGGGCCATGTTAGTTCAATAGCAATGATTGCCAATCCTGAAATCA
>OMOW01103146.1:21005-35519 GCA_900312555.1 Lamprogrammus exutus | reverse complement strand
TAATAATATAAGAATATAGTACGAGAGCAAAGTGCCCTTCAGGCCCAACTGTGACATCATTCATGATTCTCAAAGTAGTGTGTGTCAATGTTGTCATTAACAACTGTGACATCATTCATGATTCAATTCATGTCTTCCATCTCCCACTACAAAAATTTGATAATGCAAATAAAACGTAAAATAAAAATGTAAATGAAATGAAAAGGACCCTATGCACATCCCTTCATAAAAGGCAGATGATGTCAATTCCTGGAAATGATGCAACTTTCGGAACAGTCCATTAACTCTAAAGGGGTGTGTTCATTAAAAGTAACAGGGTTGACGACAACCTGGAGACCCGACTAAATGTTGTTTTATTCAACATTTTACATATATTAAGAATAAAACCCATTCATGAGTAATGAAAGGACACTTGAGGCTTTATACAAGTTTAAGGTTTTATATGATAGTTTGACTTTTCTGGCCTCAATAGCTAGTAAAAGTAGAAAAATCATGCTGAGGGACAGGCCATTTTTTTTTTAAATTGCAAGATGCTTCGCACAAAAAAGTATTAAAAACTCAAGAAAAAAATAATAAATAAATAAAAAAATTTAATCTTTTATTATTTATTCAGATTTACAGCGCAGTTTTGCTCAAGGGACACAAAATGGCACGTTTTCATACAATGACCCCATATGTAATGGATTCTTCCCTGGATCATGTCCAAACTGCCCACCAAGTTTCAGTGAAATTCGCAAATAACCTTTTGAGATATCCTGCTAACAGACAGACAGACAGACCTATGGTCTGTGTTATTGCGGATATAATCTGTTAATCTTTATAAATGGGTAAGTTTGGTGCCCTGTTCCTACATGTACTACAACTGGCATGTACTCAGGTAATGTTGACTGTTACTTTGTGCCAGTTTGCTGTGTAGCCTCTGGGTTTGTAGAGGAGGGTGTAATCGTGTATTTTACTCCTTTTCTTGTGGTTGTTTTGTTACTTGTGTTTATGGCTTGTTTGTTTGTGTTTGTTCAACACCCCTGAGTGAGTGAGAGGTTATTGCAGTCACATTATTTCCTGCTGAGTAGAGCTGCTGCGTGATTGTGTATCTGTCATTCTGTTCTCCCTGGACTCTGACGTTTGGGCTATCAGCAGACTACTCAAGGATTCAGATGTTGAACCTGAACCATTTTCCTGTGATATCTGTGTAGGCTCAGTGTGGTGGGTAACATTATCTCAGTTCCACAATGATAACCATTAACCCATTAACCCAGAGGCAGGCATGGAAAACACTGCCTTAGCCTTAGTCTAAGGAGGAGTGTAAGCAATGCCAAATTAATAGTCAGCAAAGTCCAAGCACATGAACTAAGAATTGGAAAGTCTAAGTTCTCATTCCAGGGACTTAAATAATAATAATTATAAAACAGGGTCAGATAACTGGATTGAAATTTAACCATCTGAATTATCCCATTGAGTCCGATAACTGGAGTCAGGTTTAGATATTGAAATAGTTTGTGCTAAATTATTACAAGCCTTATCATAAGCCTTTTCAGCCATGGCCCTGGATTCAGTCGTCGGGCCAGGAGCGGTCCTTACAAGGGTGTTTTAGGGGTAACTCTCTCTGTGCCAGGAACTCTGAGGGTGCAGGTTAGTGGCCTGGGCTCCAGCCATTACAGGGGCTTTGTCAGGTTTGAAGTTGTTATAAATAATGTGTATTGTTAATAAAAGTGCATTATGAGACCGCACCAGTGTCTAGCTCTTCACTCAGGTAGGAACACCACAGTATTAAGGTACATATTTTACTATGTTGTATGATCCATGTCTCTGCTTTGCTTGAAAGTATGTTGAGTTTGAGTTGAGTTTTGACATAAAAACTGTGTACAGGATGCCCCTGTAGATTATGATTAGGGTTGTCATGAGGTTTTTGTTTTCAACAAAGGACCATTAATGTGAAGCAGCACTGTTCATGTAGGCAAAACCATGACAGAGAGGCAGAGTCTTCAAAGCTGACAAACCCCCAATTTGACCTAACATTTGATACAGGAAAAAATAGCTTGGGAGAATTCAACAAGGGGGAGAAGTTTATTAATAATGAGGTAGGTCTCTCTCACAAACAGAAAGTAAAGATCATGGGATTTGTTAAAACAAAATCAGGATGAAGGTTTTATTGCTCAGTGATCTGGAACTTTGGTCCACACGGGATCGTTAGGGCCATATTTAGGGGCAGCAGAAGAGATCCATATCTGTTGGGGTCTCTCCAAAAAGTGGTTAAGTTATCCAAATGTGGAATTCCCATGTTGCAGCAGTTCCTTCAGTGTGAACCTGTCTGACTAATGGCATCAAGCCTCACCACAAACCTGTAAGCACAGGATCTTGGGAACATTGGATGGGCCCAAAATGTCTGGTTACAGTTTATTTGTATTGATCATTGTTGCTGTTCATCTTCTTATCAAGTGACAGTAATGTATGATGATCATCATGATGTAAGTAATTTATATACAGTACTTTGTATTTAGTCTCTATATAAATGTTAGATCCAGGTTTGCCTTACAAATAAGGTTGGCTTAGGGTTGAGGATGTATTGGTTTTGTTTTATCATTCAACAATCAACTATCACTGTCATTAGAAAAAGACCAACAGTTCAGCAAACTTAAGTCATACTGAAAGAACACCTGAATAATTTGATTTAATTTTTAATAAAACACCAAGATCAGAAAGTGGTTTCCGCAAGTGGTTTTTTATTAGTGTGAGCATGACATACCACACACACACAATCGTGGAGAGGCTGTTGTCCATTGCTAACACCGATCCTCTCTTTCTGTTTGACAGACCTCTTGAACTTTCTCTCCAAACTTGGACTGGAGAAGTTCTATCCCAACAAGCTTACTCTTCAATTCCTCTTGGAGATCAACGAAAACAGCATAACTGATGAAGCAGTTCATTCAGTTGAGGGAGTGCCATGGTATTTTCTCAGGAAACTCTTCAAAATCAATGCTGAGTGCAGAAACTGCACGCTTCTATCGAACAATGATGAGGAGAACAATGGCCTCCTTGATTTGGACCTTTACACAGACGATGACCAACAAGACGACAATGAGGTCAGTCCTCTCGACCTCATAGCAGCACTCTTCCTATGTGCTGACAGCTTCTTGCAGCAGGAAATGGCCCTCAAGATGTCAATGTGTCAGTTCTCTGTACCACTGGTGTTGCCAAATGCCAAAAACAGTCAGAGTGCCTTGATGCTATGGGCTCTGAGAGACATTGTCAAAGAGTGGCGTCCACATGACTTGTCTGAATCAAGAGGGTTTGTTGAAGACAGCATTGTCTGTGCAAATATACCATTCCTTTCCTTTGTGAGGCTTAGGAACTGTAGTTTATCCAAGTCAGAGTGTTTGAATCATATCCTCAGCAGTGGGCAGCAGAATCACAACATCTTCATACACAGAGATATGAAAGGAGGATCAGTGACAAGAAAAATTTCCAACAGACTGGTGGAAGTTAGCTGGTATCTTCCTTGTGGTACAGAAAATCTTGACATATTTCCAGAGCCAGTTGCTTTTGCCAATTTGAGAGGAGATGTTTGCAGGTCACTGGCTGAGTTCAATTTTCTTTATCAAGTGTCAACTGCTACCTTTGTTTTCCTGGACAAAGTTGAAGAAGATGAGCACAAGATCCTGACATCTCTTGAAGATGTGGGATCTAAACTTTTCTTAGTTGTTAATCGCACGGATGGTAACGTTCACAAGAACATAATCTCTGTCAGGGAAACACTTCAAGAAATGAGTTTGCCAAACAGCAATGTTAAAGTCAAAGATTCAAAGGTAAACACTGCAGAGTTTTCTGACAGACTTGGTAAAGCCATCAAGAAATCACTGGTGAATCAACCAAACAGAGTTATGATTGAAAAAATGCGTGACAAAGCTGTTGAACTTGGTCTCTCTGTGGATGAGAGCAAAAATGATCACCAAAAGAAAGCAGCAGAGGAGATCATGAAAACTATTGGTGTGCGGAGTGTACCAGACTACAAGAAGCAACAGCTACCTTTGCAAGGAGAGAACTGGAAAAAGTTATCCGCGTTAGAGAAAGAGGAATGTAGGCTGACAAAAGCCGGCGACTTAGGATTGGAGGAATATAAATGTCAGCTACAGGAAGAAAAACAAAGCATTAAGAATATGCAAAGCAAATACAACCTAACCAATGCAATGAGGAGTTTGATTGCATCATTGTCTACACCAGAAAAAGAAAAGAGGGATTTTTTTCTCAAGTGGATGAAACTCAAACTCGATTCACAGTCACGAAACAAGCTATCTGTACTGCGTAACCAATTCAGAGAGCAATGGAAGAGGAAAGACCTGAAACTAATTGCAGAGTTAGATCAAGCATTGATGGACAGCTCTCTGGGAATTGAACATTACATGAGAGAATTGGGACTGATCTATGAGGTTTTGCAGTCACAAAAACCTTTTGGTGAACTGGCTCATCTCCCAGGTTTGGCTGCTGAAATGCTGCTGGATGGATATCCTTTAGAGCTCCTGGATGGAGATGCTTCTAATGTTCCGGAGAGATGGGTGAGAGATGTGCTAATGGAGCTTCACAAGAAGGTTGAGGGGAGTAGTAGACTGTTGGTACTGACTGTGTTAGGTGTTCAAAGTACAGGGAAGTCAACATTACTCAACACTATGTTTGGTGTGCAGTTTCCTGTCAGCAGTGGTAGATGCACAAGAGGAGCTTTCATGCTCTTCCTCAGAGTTGGAGGAGAGATGCGATGTGCATTGAACTGTGACTTTATAGTTCTCATTGACACAGAGGGTCTCAAGTCTCCTGATTTGTCACAGCTGGAGGACAGTTATGAGCATGACAACCAACTCGCAACATTTGTCATTGGTTTAAGTGATGTCACCATTATCAATATCGCAATGGAGAACTCAACAGAAATGAAAGATGTCTTACAAATTGCAACTCATGCATTCTTGAGAATGAAGGAAATTGGGAAAAGACCAATTTGTCATTTTGTGCACCAAAATGTTGCTGGAGTTTCAGCTAATACGAAGAACATGACAGAGAGACAGCATCTCTTGGATCAGTTGAATGAAATGACACAGATCGCAGCTCAAATGGAAAAACAGACATCTATTCAAGCATTCACAGATGTTCTGGACTATGATGTTGAAAAAAATAACTGGTACATCCCAGGACTTTGGCATGGAACTCCGCCAATGGCACCAGTGAACACGGGCTACAGTGAAGCTGTTGCAGATTTCAAGAAAAATCTCTTGGACACCCTGAAAAGTGATAAAAACAGAGAAATGTCACAGATACCAGATTTTCTGGAATGGATGAAAAGTCTCTGGAGAGCAGTGAAATATGAAAATTTCATTTTCAGTTTCAGAAACACTCTTGTGGCCAATGCCTATGACACTCTTTGCAAGGAGTTCAATACATGGGAATGGGATTTCAAAAAACCAATTCTTGCCTGGAAAAACACAGCAGAGTTGGAAATCTCCAATGCTGACAATGACCTCAACATCCAGTTGGGGAATGAGTTTCTTAAACAAAGAAAACTAGAGGCATCAAAAAAGATAGAGCTCCAAGAAAGGGAAATGAAGGCGAAACTTCTGGCCTTCTACAAAAGGAAGGACAAAAATGTACATCTGATTGAGAAATACAAAATTGACTTCTTCAACAGCATCAAGATGCTTGCAGAAGAAATCAAACATTCCTTGAACAATGACTTGGATTGTGCATTTGAACTAAACCAAAGTTCAAAAAAGGCACAGGAAATTGAGGAGAAGCACCGAATTGTGATTGAAAATGAGGTGATGAAGCTCCTCGGGAGCTGCAAAGGTTCTAAAAAACAGCTGTCTGATGAGAAATTGAAACATGAGTTTCAAAAGATGTGGTCAGAAGTTGTGGCAGGTGTGTCTGGCCTAAATGAAAAAGATATATCTGCATGTATCCTTAAACAGCTGAAAACTCATTTCTGCAATCGGAATGTAACTGAGGAGTTGCACAACATTGTAGACTTAAAAGAAATGGGCAGGGAACCCTTCAAAGCCAAGACTGAGCATATAAAAAGTACTAAGACCATAAATTTTTTCCGCAAAAACGACATCAAAAAGGAAATGCAGAACATTGCAGACTGTCTCATTGAGTCTTGCGCACGGTTTGTGAATGACACGGCAAAGACAAACACTGATTACCATGAGTCTTTCACAAAAGATATTCTGGAGAAAATAGATACATCGGTTGAACAAAGTACCAAGCATCGCAAAGCCAAATTTGAAGTTGACCTGACACTCCACATATGTGGCATTGCCTCAAGAGAATTTCTCCAAATGCACCAAAAATTCTTGTTAGAGAAAGATCCCAAAGTTAAGTTGGAAAACAAGAAACCTCAGTATTTGTCTGTTTTCCTTGATTTATACAAACAGAGAGATCACTGCCAACGCAAGGCAAAAGATTTTGTCCAGGATTGTATCAAACCTGCTGTGGAAGAGCACATTAACAGATCTCTGGGAATACACATTGTGGATGAAATTTTGAAAGGTTCTCATTCACTTGAGTACAGTGCACGCTCCGTTTTCCAGCACAGCATTCTCAAAGAATTGCTGCAAAAGGAAGACTTCAATGGATTTGTCAAGTACATCTCTATGTATGAAATATATGTTAAAGATTGGATATTTCAAAATATCCTGCAAAACATGTCAGAGAACAAGACTATGAGCAAACTGAAAAACAAGAGTCTGCAGGTGCTCATTCACAAAATAACAGAAGCTATTGAACAGGCCTCTAAAACAGCCGATGGCCTTCCATTGCCGGATAACAGAGAGAGCATCACACAGCTCATCAGTAATATGCGCAAATACTTGATTAAGGACATCAAAATTTCATTGGAGAATGTAAAAAGCACTCTGTTTCAAATCCAGAGCACATGTCATCCATTTACAGTGAGCCTCAAAGAATCACTGAGTGACCTGAGTGAACAGCTTCAGAAGGAGTTCTCAAACTCTGACGACATTGCTGAGATGCTGCACCAACTTCCAGATAAACCACAGGATTTGCTCTTCAAACAGATGTTTGGCTGTGGACACCAGTGCCCCTTTTGTAAAGTTCCCTGTGAGGCTGGAGGTAAAAAACATGAAAAACATCATGCGGCTTTGCACCAGCCACAAGGTCTTGGTCGCTACAGCTACATAGGCAGTAAAAAGCTGGTCGAAACACTGTGTACAACTGATGTGCAAAGTGAACGATCATTCAGAAACACAGACACAAACCAGGAATGGCATCCATACAAAGACTACCATGCCTACTATCCAGAGTGGCATATTCCTCCAGACCCCACCTTAGAAGCGTCTGTCTACTGGAAGTTTGTCCTGGTGCAGTACAATGAGAGATTTGCTGAAGCATATGGAGCCAAACCAGCTGATGTTCCAAAGGCCTGGAGGAGCATTACAAAGGAACAAGCACTGGAGGGTTTGGACACTGCATTTAACATGAAGTAAACAATGTACACTCCTAAAAAAAAGTGTTTGTTTCAGTGAAAGCTGAAACAGGCCAGAAGACCCAAAGGATGAGAGGCCGGAATAGATTGTTTTCAGCCTCCTTCAACATACATAATTAAGAACTTCAAATACACAAAAATGTTAGTACATTGTGTGATATATTGATATATTTCAGTTTTGACATTGTGTATGATGTGTTGATGCAACTGGTTTTTGATTGATTGGACGCTGTACATATGGTGGCAGTAGATAATGTGGCATCCTTTAGTCTGTCGTCAAAGACAAACATCTGACTTCATTGATGTGTTAAACAAACCGCTCAAGACTTGTAAATAATGAAGATGAATCACATTTTAAATGTTTTTATACTGCTTTTTATTACAAATAAAACACATTCAATCTATGTTCACAATGACTGGTGTGCCCAATATGATGAGGATGATGACAATTTGGCACAGACTGTGTGGAAAAAGTGACTGTTTTGGAACAACAATATTATTCTTTCATATTTTTTTCAAGTACTTGCAGACAAAAACACATTGTCTTGTATTTTTATTTAATAATCATAAATGAAAAACAATGAGTGAAAATGATGAGGATGATACAAACACTGTGAAAAAGAAAGTGTTCTGTAACAATTGCAATTGTTTGTATTTCTTTACTTGCATTGTAAAATAACTAAGGTATGTGCTTGATAATAGCAAAACAATCTACATTATGTTGTGCCTACTTTTTGACTCATGTTAATGTCAGATAACATTGTGGTAACTTCTGGTATTTCTGTTTAACTTCTCTCTTGATTATTTTTAAACAGATCATCATGAGTTAACCAAGACATAAATAAACTTTTATTACTTTTTTTTTTCTTCACAAGTGAAAATATTTTTACTATCAAATTTGTTGAGCAACAAAGTGGACACTGAAGTATCATGTTGATAATTTGTAACACCATAAAAGTGATATTTTTCCATGATTAAAATCCTGATCAAAACTGAAATTGAATTTCATTACTTTCAGTACATCTTATACATAGGTATTATACGTATTTATTGATACTAAAACAATATAAAACATTTATGTTGACTGCATGTTATGTCCGGTTAAATTATGGCAGAACATGAAAACACTCAAGGCTCCAGATAAAGTAGATGAACTCAAACGTGTTCTGATTAACTTACAGTGATAGTTATATACAAAGGCAAAAACTCAGTAAATCATAAGAGCAACTGTTAAGCCAACATAACAAAGATAAGGAACTGTGACTCAGGTATAAACATAAACCTGCCCTCCCCATAACATAATAATGAGGCAACCCACCCCTATTGTATCCCAGTTAAAGAGACAGTAGACTTAATTCAATTCAATTTTTATCATAGACTCAATGGTCCATAGAAGATAAAAACAAATACAGATAAATATACAGATTAAATGAGGGGAGAGAAAGGGGCAAACAAGATTCACACAGAGACTCTTGCGCCAATGCTCCCTCAGCCTAGAAAGGTATGCGTGAACAGCTCTTAACAGGATTGGTTAAAGCCTCTATGGTGCTGTTGTCTGATACATCTCGGTGACACATAAACTAATACATGAGGTTAAATACTACAAACCACAGGCTCGAAGAAAGGTCTTAAGGCCTCTACACATAGGCAAGATCCTGCTCAGCCCATAGTTTTAACATCAGTGAAATATGCATAGATCAAGTCAAGTCCATTCAATGTAATAGATTCAGATTCTGAGATTAATTTGGTCCCAGCTGTTACAAAAAAAACAACTATTGGATAATTCACTAATGTTGTGTTTATATATGCGTTTGTTCTGTGCACCATTTACTGTCACTTTCTGGGGAGAGGGACATGAATGAACTTGCATGTGGGCTAAATAATGATAATTACAAACAGGAAATGTGATAACCACTAACCACCACTACTCTCAAGTCTTGGTACTCAAGTCACAAGTCAACCCACAAATCCTAAACTCCTTATTTTGAGAAAGAAGTCATAATGAACTCCTTACCAAGGGTAATGAAAGAGCCAAAGATGAACTAGATGATTAGTAATTCATAAGGTTCATATTATTCTAAGATGTATAATTTAGTGATGTATAAATGTGACATTATTGTTGTAACTGTTAATTTGGATGACATCACTATTGTAACCATGTTTATTTGATGATATCACTTTGTTAGTCTGATGACATCCCTTTGTTTGTTTGATGATATCACTATTGCTTATTTAAGTAGCTTCAGAGTCTGACACCGTTGTAAGCAACATTGGAAGCAACACAGTTTTTTGACCGTACATTTGACTTTGTAATTTCGTGTTTTCTAAACAATATAAAGGAAAGTTACCTAGTCTCGTTGTGCGCGTGACAAACGCTGTTTGCAAGGCTTACCCAAGAAGTGACACATCTACGCTGAAGAGACAGCAAGACGAAGTGCCACTAAAGGTAATAATTTTGATTTACACAAATCCTGGATGCTTTTTAAAATGTGTAATTATAATTTTCAAGATAAGCTGTAGAATCTGATTAAAATAAACATCAATATGACTATAGAAGTATTTCTGATTCCAGAGGCTCGAGTCCAAGTGAAATCCCAAGTTATTGGTGCAAGGGTCAAGGTTGAGTTGCATGTCTTTTTTGATTATGTTGAGTCTGAAGTCAGCAAATTTGTGATTCCACACCACTGCACTACAGTTGAAGGTCGCATTTTAATAATTTAAATGACATGATTATAATGGTCACACATATTATGTCTAACTATAATGACTGAACTTGGCTCATATACAACTATATCTGTACATCATTTTGAAATTTTAGACAAGTAGTGTAGACTCGAGTCGCACTTAGTAACAAATTTGCCGACTTTAGACTATACTTGACATAATCAAGACAGAATTATAACTCAACTTTGCCATTGACACCACTGACTTGTGACCTCACTTGGACTTTAGCCCTCTTACTTGGAAAGACGTGATACCTTCCCCAAAACATAGATTTAAATTTAAAATTTAGAATGTAAAATAAGGTTATACAAATATTCAGTTTTAATAGTCATATCTATCTACGTTTATCTGGAATAATAAATGCAAATTTATTGAAATATCTACATTTTTTGTAAATTGATGGCTAATTATTAATGTGGCATAAAGGTTAGTATAGCACACACACATTATGACTTGTTTGGACTCAAAACTCAAACTTGTGACTTCACTTGGACTTCTCAGTTTTGACTTGTGACTTGATTTGTGACTTGTATGTCTTTACTTGGGACTTGACAAGGAACTTGAGTGCCAAGAATTGTGACTTGCAAAACAATGACTTGGTCCCACCTCTGCTATAACCAACCTCTGTGACCAGTACAGAAAGTCCCTGGAAGCACTGTAGCACCATCTACTGGCTTCAAAATAAAGGTTCCATAGTCTACAACTCAAATTAGCTTTAAGTTGACGGTTTAGACACATAAAATAATCACTTTGCTCATAGATAAGCCTTATGATTGGTTCTCTTAACACTGCTTTATGAAAACTGGGTGATTTATTGGTTTTCACAGTAGAATTCACAAACCCAATGTAAAAAAAACAATGCAATATACAATCTGTGTTCTGGTTCTGGTATAGTGTAGGAGCCAGGAAATCAAGTATAGGCTTTGTACAGACAACTATTATTCTGGAAACACATGTATAGTGTATATGTGGCTGTGTGTTCAGTGCCATTGTTGAGTTAGAAGATAAATCATCCGTCCAGTCTCAGGACTTTGGCACTCTAAATGGGGGATTTCCATGTATTCCATGTATTCTATTCATACACATAAAACTCTCTGTCCCTGCCACGGAAAATCTTTCAGACAGCACCATACTGCCCCCATGCTGGGAGGTAAAGCTGGTGCAAGATGCTGTGCTCCCACCAGGCATCACTTAGGCTCACAGCTGAAGAGTGCACTTTTCATTTCATCAAATTAATTCATCCCATCCTTTTTTGTGTGTGCAAAATATAGGCTTATTGTTGTGACTTTGAAAGTCAGGGGGTTGTGTGTCGATCAGTAACAAAATCATAATTCCACCCGAATTACAGAAACAAAAAGCTGATTGGACTGAACACTTTGTGAGGCCACATTGTCATTATCCAGGCATTTATTAAAATATACCATACCTATTTGACAGGAGCGTGTAGGCTTGTAGTTAATGGGCAGTTAAAAGCCTTCTGTGTGAATAATGTGAAGCTAACACTGCATGAACATTTTTTTTGCAATAAAAATGAACATTCATTCAGCTACATTTCCCTGAGAAACACTTTTCAGGTGATTATTAATATTTACACAAGCAGCAGGTGAGACTAATGGAACATAAACTCATAGAACTTCAGGTTTATGTCAGCACGAGGATCCACTTTGTTTCCATATTTACAACAGCACATATAGTAATCAATATACAGCTTCGAGTACATTATATACATAAGGAAGCATTATACACAAGCAAATAAAGATGTTACAGTAACACTATATAACCTTCAAATGAAGAACCATCACATTTCTATCATACAATTGAAAAGAGGAATTTAAAAGCAATAAAACACACTAACGCTTGTTTCATTACACTCAGGTTTTACTGCTTCAGTCTGACTTGTCCTGTTACGACCAGTGTTGTATGTACAAACAATTTACAATATTTACTACACACATTTACTGATATTTTTTTAACCAATATTTGATTAATCACCCAAGACCCAAGAGTTTAGTAGTGCTGTGATGGCAGAGGGCATTAGTGCTTCTATCTATTGGTTTTGGCTATCAGGAGTCTAAAAAGGGAACCAGAGGGCCAGACTGTTGGTTGAGTTTATTGATTTTTCTGCAGACCTTGGCCACCATAGTTAGTTAGCTTTTCTGTAATAGAAAATGCAAGAACGGACTCAAACCCAATGCTGCAGTAATCAGTGTGCAGAATGTACAAGAGAGGAGCGAGAAGCCAGCCCTGGAGAGTGGTTGATGTTGACAGCCCAGAGAGATGTGCATTCACGATCACTGTCTTACTTCTATTGATTAGGAAGTCCAGGATCCATCCAACAATATTGTTTTCCAGTCCGGTCAGTTAGTGAGGAAATGCCTTTGCTCCTTTGTATAGAATCGCCTGATGATGATATCTTCGATGACAGACTCTAGGGAATTCTGGGAAATTTAAGCAAATTCGCTGTTCCATTTTCTCAGAATTACCACTTTTGGCCACAATGGCTGCTGTTCAGTAATCAGTAATCAGAAATCAGAAATATTTTGTTGATCCCCAGGGGAATTTGGGGTTCCATTACCATTGCTCCCATTCAAGAATAGAAAATATATATGGTATAGAGAAATTATAAGAAATAGAAAATAAGAAGTATGTAAAAAAATATGTGCATTAGAAAGTAGAAAATAACAAAATAAATATAAGAAACTAGAAATAAGAAAATATAGTCATCACCAGAGTACTGCACTGTTAGACTTACTTACCTTGGTTCACTTTAACATGTGGAAACATCTTAAAATTCACCGAACAATAGAATTTCAGGTCTTTAAATGTTATGTACAGTCAGTTTGATACTGTGATGTGCATTCAGCCCAAACAAGGTTCAAACAATGCCAACAGATGACTGAAGCCCATATCAATGAGGAACAAAGCCTAACACTGCAGTGCAATGATAACAGACTTTAACTGGAGCTGCACTCTGTTCCAACAACAACCTTTTCTAACTTTATTAGCACACTGGACCTTTTTATGCTTTGGTTTTGATGAATGATGTATGCCAGAGGTAAACCAGCATGAGGGTGAGAGAACAGAAAATGCTCCAACACTCTCTCGATAAACTAGCATGTGATCAAATAAACAGATGAAGGAAACAAACATGAAGATGGTGGGATAAGATATGGCAGTGTCAATAGGAAGAGCTGTAAAGAGATTTAATCTACATAGCTGATTAAGCAAGAGCTTTTCAAACACTTAAACAACAAGTACAGATAATAAATGCACAAAATATAAACGTACAAAAAGGATATGTACTCTTTTCATGAGTCCAGGTGTAAGCCAATGCCCTGTTTTGGTTTTCCAACAAAATTTCTACCAATCCTGCTGGAGATGGACGTTAAGTGGGGCAGAGACAAACTGGTATTACCACCACAGTGTCAAAACAAATAAACTGGCTATGAAAGATTAACTGTCTAAATAACCGTATCAGTACAGGGTAAATTTAGTATTACCTTTGCATTGAAATTATCCATGGGTGAAACTTTCCAAAACTATTTTAATATGTTTATCAATTACCTGGATATCTTTGTCATACATGTTATAACAGCCCTTATCTTACATGTCTTAGGCGCAATGTAATCTGATCCACAAAGAGGTGTTGACAGTCTGTTCTTGCCCTGTGGTCATTTACTGGCAGATGGAGGAAGTGACTCATCACACCAAGTCCATGTGAACAAGAAGGTGGTGCCTCACTCAATAATTCACACAATTCAGGGAACTGCTTGTGAAATAACTGCAGCCAGGCCCACGCCTTCTACACAAGCGTGAAAAACTAAATGTAGTTGTGAAGTAAAGTATTAGATTGTACCTCTCCTAGTCCTCTGTGATAATACAGATACTAATTGATATTACTAATTGGAATTTCATTTTGCTGGTACTAGAATAAAGGTCAGGAGTCATCATAAATATTCAGATTCAGCGTCTGGAGCCAATGACAGATTTTATTCTGCCAACAGTTTTCCACATCTATTCTTTGTTGTGTAATGGACAGTGTGTTAAATTTTACCACAAGTGGGGCACAAATGTGATCGTGGGTAATTAGCCCTTAAGACCATTTTGACACAATCAGGGAATATACGAATGATCAAATGTAATTAATAATATGAGCTATTTGGGCTTGCACCTTAAGTTCAACTATTCGAATATTTGTTTGTTTTGTTGCCACTTGAGTTCAAAATAACTTTTTTAGATCGGAAGAGCACACGTCTGAACTCCAGTCACAGATCGGAATCTCGTATGCCGTCTTCTGCTTGAAAAAA
>OMOW01103146.1:9773-20985 GCA_900312555.1 Lamprogrammus exutus | reverse complement strand
GGACAGTTTGTTAAATTTTACCACAAGTGGGGCACAAATGTGATCGTGGGTAATTAGCCCTTAAGACCATTTTGACACAATCAGGGAATATACGAATGATCAAATGTAATTAATAATATGAGCTATTTGGGCTTGCACCTTAAGTTCAACTATTCGAATATTTGTTTGTTTTGTTGCCACTTGAGTTCAAAATAACTTTTTTTGTGTATTGACGAACTTTTTGGAATGATCATTATTTGAGGGTGTGCCCATTGTCATAACTGATAACTGATAAACTGCTACTTAGTATAACTATTCAGTCATTAAAGTGTTTGTTCAAGTTTATTCTGAAAGTTTGGTTTGCGCAATAAAGATGATTTAACAAAGTGCAGTTGCTATGCCTTACATTAATTACCACTGCCGAGAAGGTTATGTTTTCACCCGTGTTGGTTTGTTTGTTTGTCTGTTTGTTAGCAGGATCAATTTTCATGAACTTGGTGGGCAGGTTGGGCATGATCCTGGAAAGGAACCCATTACATTTTGGTGGCGATCTGAATCTGGACCCAGATCCAGGCATTTTTTCTCTAACATTGTGAGATAGGATGTTTTTTTCCCACATTTTGACTAACAATTCAATAAACAGGGAGGAGATCTTGACAAAAAAAATTCAGGCATACAAACCCTAAATTGATCATCCAATAATCTGGTGCAGATCAGGATAAGGATCTGGATCTGTTGGACTGAAAAATGTTTTCAGACAGGGGTCACATACTGTATATAGAATCAATGTGAAGTACCAAATAGGGATAGAAACATACAATCTTTATGGATCTTGATTCAGAAGAAGGTTGTGGCAATAATGTGTGATTGATCCATAGGCCATAGGCTAAGTGAGCAATCAAATTGCAATTTCATTCTCCAATACCCAGTAATATTTTGAGAAAATATTAGGAATTGGGGGTACTGTATATGAGCAAACAGGAGAGAGCAGTCTGCCAGCCTCTGCGTCAAAATAAAGCATGTGGAGGCTCTGATGAAGTTATACTTTGGTATCAGGCTCTCGAATGAGCAATACTTAACATCAGATTGCTGCAGTATTAGGACATTGAAACAACTGTACTGGAGTTTGGCTGATTCCTTTTAATTCTCAGTACATAAACAGTATATTACCACTTTATTACTTCGACTTTTTCTCAAAATCTTACAACTTTTATTCTCTGAACTTTTATTCTCTGAACATTTTTACTTTTTTTCTTGAAATATTCTGACTATTCTCAAAATCTCCCTTTTTTATTGTTCCAACAGTGGATCTATAGGACTCGAAAATACTCTACGCCTT
This sequence comes from Lamprogrammus exutus, assembly GCA_900312555.1. Taxonomy (NCBI): domain Eukaryota; kingdom Metazoa; phylum Chordata; class Actinopteri; order Ophidiiformes; family Ophidiidae; genus Lamprogrammus; species Lamprogrammus exutus. Next base: position 19,667 of record OMOW01103146.1, on the reverse strand, counting down.
AAAACTTCTTTGGGACCAGCCCTAGTAGCTATGGTTCTAATAAATGAAAATGTCTGGTTCACTTACCTTTAGGGGGATCGAGGTGGCAGAGTGCAGATGTTCCTCAACTGCAGCGCGTCTATGTAGTATTGTGGGCCGGGATCCTCTAACTGTAGATATGTGACAGACCACTCAATAAGCACGCGTGTACACGAGTACTTCATGGAACGTCCATGTGAGTTTCCTGACGTCAGGACTCGGAAGGGTGGGGTGATGACGTAGGGACGACCCATGTATAAAAAAAACCTCCACGTGACGTAGCTGACCAGTCAGCATTCTTTCCCTGCCGGAGCATGTCGTGTTAGCAGCTCGCTCTGCCTCTACGTGACTCCGTTCTTTTGTCCATAACTCAAAACCTTACTGTTTTTTTACCGCGGCTTTATTAGCTTTCTTGTTTCTCGTTTCTTTATTTTTTTTTGCTTCTTAGTCCAATAGATATCGTTACGCTGACGTTCCTTCGGTAAAGGTAAGATTTCTCGGTGTTTCCTTTGTATTCACCGACATTGCTAGCATGGCGAGCTAACCGGGAAGTTTGCCGGAGATTATTTATATTCGAAACAGTTTCGAATCTAAATATTCTCAGGCGAACGGTATTTCCGCCTTTTAATCCCATTTCAAACTAATTGTAAGGTGTAAATAACGTTGTTGTTTCTCACCCTTAATGTGAAGTGGTAAGAGCTTGATTAGCGAAACTGGTAATCATTTTCAACTCTGAAGAGATTAAATAAATATCAGTCCTCATGTAAAATACTGTCAACCTATCCTGTTAATACTTCGAGTTAACCTTTTGTACAATTGTCAAATGAAATGTAACGTTTTTCCTGGTGTTTTTTTCCGCTTTGGCACCGTTTATCGTTATCTACGAACCAGACTGGCCTTCCGTAAGCTGTTTACCACTAGCTTCCTGACTAACTCGCCTGTAGCACAAAATACCTTAAGGTGTCGCTGTTTTACCTTCAGCCTGAACAAAGACCTATTAAAATCAGCTGTTTTCACTCGGCAGAGATTTGATTTCCATACTGATGTTTTGTAAGCATATTTACCTTGATTATATCGGCACACTCCAAAATGTCTGAGTATGGTACTGATTTCTCGGAAAAACTCCCGGCACTGCTGGCATAATTATTAATTTATGGTACCCTTCTATTAGTATGGATACGTTTAATTTCGATAACGCACTAAGTGAACGTCAAAAAGCTCTGATCTGAGAAGGTCTTTCTAAATTTGTCCATTTTCATGTTCTCCATTGTTGTATTTACAATCAATTTACATCATTTGAGTTCAAACCCCGACCAACCAAATCCAGCATTTAAAAAAAGATTTCTATAAAAGATCTGCTTCATTAAATGCAGTGCCACCATTTGGCTGAAAAGCAGATAAGAAAATGAGTGCTGTTTTTGGCTGTTGACTATTACTGCTGAATCATGATGGGCCTGCAAGGTCAGCAGTGTGTGCTTTCTTGTAACATTACACATTTGTTTCTGCTTCCAGGTCGTTTTTTTCCTGCCCCATTCCAGAATCTAATTCTTTTCAGATATTCTCTGCCAAGCCGCCAAAGTGGAGTGTGTGATTGCACAAGGAAGCGCTTCTCGTGTCAGGTATCAAACATTAGCGTGTTTCCTTAAGTTAGGTTTTATTTTTACTGGAAACCTTCTGAAAGACCTCACATGGAACCTTTAGCTTGTAGTGTCTCATTATAATGTCAAGGTAATGATTTTCTCCTTTCTTTACATCACAGTGCTTCTGTAGTGGGAGGAGGTGGGGGTACACCTCAACACGGTCCCAAAACTGTCGGCAACAGGTAATTTCTTTGCCTCAAAATTTTTCCATGAGGCTCCAGTCACGAATCTTGGTTGCAAATGAAAAATCACTAAAATCTCTGTACTGTTTTTTTTCATACTTATACTGAATATCACCAGCACATCTGAAAAGAAGAGCGCTCATTAGAGCACACACCTCCGCCATGGCCGAACATTTGTTTTGTTCTCATGAAAAATCTTCTTATTTGATCTCAAAATGATAAAGATTGAGACATTGCTGCTGCATTTCACTAACCTAACTAATTCGATAACTTCATGCTCCTTGGCGGAGGTAAAAAGTGGTAGCTTTAATGAAATGACCACTGAACAGATCCTTGTCTGTGAGGTGTGGGTTAGCTTTAAAAGAACCATGTGTTACTTGATGGCTTCATATCCCATATCTGTCTTTGCCTCGTGTTTTATTTTTTGAGCTCTAAGGCTCAATTTGGTATACAATGGTTGCTGTGGGTTTTTTCTATAATCAGACCAGTACAGTAAGATAAATCTCCCATCATAATCTTAGACCTCAGGCCTGCTAGTAGCGACCAATATCGGTTGTCATCAAAGAATTAACAATGAAAAAATTGATTACCACATTTGTGGCTACGAAGTGTGTCAGAATTGAACCACAGTTAAGGTAATGCTTTCTTGATTTCCATAATGTAATATTTGTTGTTTTTTGTGTTCCCCTCAGCGAGCTCCTGGGGAAAACCCCAGGACCTGGCGTTCAAAGATGGGTACCTTCTCGGAGCACTAGACGAGATATCAGCTCCTCCAATGAGAAAGAGCGACATGACGCAATATTCAGGAAAGTGAGAGGGTATGTTTCCGTTTAAATACTGCAGAAATTCTCCCATATTTACTTGAGTTGCACCCTACAGCTTCACATAGTGTTCGTTAGCCTCTGTGATATAATAAACCGATGGTTTTGACTGCATGTGTTCTTTGTTTGGTAACATTGCCTCCTTCTTCCTCAGAATACTGAATAAGCTGACCCCTGAGAAATTCGACAAACTATGTCTTGAGCTTCTGAATGTGGGTGTAGATTCAAAACTTATCCTAAAAGGGATCATCTTGTTGGCAAGTATTATCTTAAACTCTATTTCTGTATTCTACCAGTAACTTATAAGTAGGCACATCATTATTTATTGTATTCATTCCCTTTAGATTGTCGACAAAGCCCTTGAAGAGCCCAAATATAGTTCTTTGTATGCTGAACTTTGTCAACGCTTGGCGGAGGATGCACCAAATTTTGAAGGCCCATCAACAGATAATCAAGCAACACAAAAGCAGAATACTGTAAGATTTTAGTTTATTCTTCACCGTTATTCATAATTTGATATTTTCACTTATTTGAATTTTAAATGAATTCTCCTGTTTTACAGACCTTTAGGAGGCTTCTGATTTCGAAGCTTCAAGATGAGTTTGAGAACCGTGCCAGCAACGTTGACAGTGAGTGAATTAAATTTGTTACATTTTGTTTATTTAAAAATCTATATTTTGTAATGTGTATGTTTGATTGCTTGATTTCTAAGTTTGAAAGGGTTTTTTTTAAGTTAAAATGACAATCGTTAACTTGTCTCCATAGTCTATGACAAACATGACAGGCCACTCACCTCTGAGGAGGAGGAGCAGCGTGCTGTTGCCAAGATCAAGATGTTGGGCAACATCAAATTCATTGGGGAACTTGGCAAACTCAGCCTTATCCATGAATCTATCCTTCATAAGTGCATCAAAACAGTAAGTTCGGTATGATTAAGCAGTTAAATTTAAATCTGACCTTGTGCAAAAGTCATGGGAGGAATCTTGTTTTTTTTCTCTTCTAAGCTTTTGGAAAAGAAGAAGAGAGTTCAACTCAAGGATATGGGTGAAGATTTGGAATGCCTCTGTCAGATAATGAAAACAGTGGGACCTAAACTTGATCACAAGAAGGCTAAGGTGAGTGTGTCTGAAAAAACCTCAAGAACAGGCCTGTTTAAAATGTATTATCAAATAAATTTGTTTTATAACAAGCAATGTTTCTTCCAGTCCCTCATGGATCAATACTTTGGGCGGATGCAATCCTTAATGAACAACAAGGAATTGCCAGCAAGGATTCGTTTCTTGCTGCAGGACACATTGGAGCAGCGAGGGAACAGATGGGTTCCTCGTAAAGCTTTTGTTGACAATGCGCCAAAGACAATTAACCAAGTTCGTCAGGATGCTGTCAAGGTTAGTTTGGAACGCCTAGATGGCCCAACAGTTAACAATCTCATGGTAACAAATACTAATTGAGGATTAGAAAATTGACATTTGTAACCACTTTTTGGATGGTATTTTGCTTTTGTTTGACGTCTGCAGTTTTGTTTTGACCTGTTTTCTGAATGGATTCAAACTGTTTTTGCAGGATTTAGGTGTTTTTATTCCAGCTTCATCCCAGGGAATGAGGACTGACTTCTTTATGGACAGCCAGTTCCTGCAAGCAAAGATCAAGTTTGATAGGGAAACTCTGGGAGGGTTGGCTGATATGTTTGGACAAATGCCTGGTATGTCTTTTTCTTTTCTGGGTTTTTTCCCTCCATCTCTGAGCTAAGAAACGCCATCCAGAAACTGCATCCATGATATGTTATTTGAAATGTAAATTATTTCTGTGTTAAATGTGTTGCCTTTTTTTCAGGCATTGGCATCGGCACAGGTCCAGGAGTCATTCAGGACCACTATTCCCCTACCATGGGACGTCACCGCACAAACCCACTCTTTAATGGCATCAGTGCAAACAGCAGCCCTTCACACCAGTCTCAGTTTGATGTGGGAGGCAAAGCATTCCTGAAATCAAATCCGGTACATACCTGCTTCTGTGTAAATGTTGTAGGAGTCCGAATTCCAAACATTCATTTCGTGGAATCTTCTCTTTCAAAGGGACTGAATGGAACCTTCTTCAACCACAACCAGAATCACTCGGTGCAGATGCAGCCTCAGTCTAAGGATATGGCTCCACGATTCTCTAAGAAAGGGCATCTCAATGTTGACGAGGTACCTCTCACATGGATACTGTATGTTATGGGGGTCTGGTGAATGTTTGTCTTTTCGCTTTGTATTCATTAAACACGGTCTTTGTCCTTCTAGATCAGTCTGAGGCCGGCACAGTCATTCCTTCTGAACAAAAAGCAAGCGCCAAAGCTGCAGCCACAGATACCAACGATGATTCCTCCAAGTGCACAGTCTCCATATGTACAAATGCTTGGACAGGTAGTGTTTTATTTCTGTATGAAATAAAATACTGTAGAAGGTGATATGATATCCCAGAAACCTTTGCCTATTTTGTTTTATCTTTGTGTAGTCTCCACAGCTTGGCCTGAAAACCAATCCACCTCCAATTCAGGAAAAACCACCCAAGACCAACAAAAAAGCACCCCCGACAAAGGAAGAGCTGCTTAAAATGACCGTGAGTTTATCACACTGTGTATACACTTCAGTCAGAATTTTTGAGCGTGCTGTGTCTGACAATCGCTCTGTTTTAGGAGACTTTGGTGGAGAATTACCTGAACTGCAAGAATGTGGATGAGGCTGTGCACAGTGTCAAGGAGATGAAGGCTCCAAAGCATTGTTTGTCTGAGATGTTGAAGAAGATGGTAGTCTGTTCCCTTGAACACTCGGATGAAGATAGGGAACATATCAGCACCCTGATCCATGCACTCTGCACAGAGGGCCTTGTCACTGGTGAAAACCTAATGCAGGTCAGTCTCGTATCCATGGAACCTACATAATTGTATAGTTTTGATATTAATTGTTGACTATTGAGTGTAGAGTTATTCAATACATTTCATTACTTTTTGAGTATCAAACGGCTATTCCAAGCTAATCTTTGTATCTGTTTAATAGGCCACTCTGAGTGTTCTGGACCAGTGTCCGAAGATTGAAGAAGAAATCCCACGGGTGAAGTCTTACCTGGCCCAGTTTGCAGCGCGAGCCGTCATTGCTGAGCTGGTTAGCGTCGCAGAGATGGCCCATCCACTGGAGAATGGCACCCACTTCCCACTCTTTCTGCTCTGTCTGCAGCAGATGGCCAAACTGAAGGATCGTGAGTGGTTGACTGACGTGTTCCAGCAGAGCAAAGTCAACATGCAGAAGATGCTACCTGGTAGGCCTAAACCCACTCAGCATAGCATTTTAAAATCATGTTTCTGTTTCAAAGCATCAATTTTTGTTGTTTTTGTTTATACTGATGGGTGTTGTTCAATCTTGTAGAAATTGACCAGAACAAGGACAAGATGCTTGAGATCCTGGAGGGCAAAGGTCTCAGCTTTTTGTTCCCTTTGATGAAACTTGAAAAGCAGCTGCTGAAGCAGATCAAAGCAGATCCCTCGCCACAGTGCATCTACAAGTGGATAAAGGACAACATCTCTCCCAAACTGCACACTGACAAAGGCTTCATCAACATCCTCATGACCAGGTACAGCAGTGGATCATGTTTCTACTTCATTAATTTGTTGACACACCCCAAGCTGAAACACATATTTTGCTCTTCTGTCAGCTTCCTGCAGTACATTGACTATGAGATCAATGCTGAGGAGGATGAGCAGCTTGCAGCACCTCCTAAAGAACAGCTGGACGAAGAGAAACAACTGCTGCTAGCTTTCAAACCTGTAATGCAGAAGTTTCTGCACGATCACATTGACCTACAAGTCGGCGCCCTGTATGCTCTGCAGGTCCACTGCAGTGCCAAAGAATTCCCCAAAGGTAAATGTGTGCACTGTTACACAGTTAAGCAATATTTATTCTTCCACCTTTTAGTTTTGCCACAAACTTAAAACACATTTAATCTATATCACTGATCCTTTGCAGGCATGTTGTTGCGCTACTTTGTGAACTTTTATGACATGGAAATAATCGAAGAAGAAGCCTTTCTTGCATGGAAAGAAGATATTACCCAAGAGTTCCCTGGAAAAGGAAAGGCGCTATTTCAGGTGAGTGTTTTTAATGGTGTTGAAAAGCAGCTCCTCCTCTAAACTCACGCTTTGATGTCCGCATCTATGCTCTGCTCCTTTGTCCCTTTTGTTCAGGAATATTTAATCATGATTAAAGTATATTAATGTAGGTATTATCCTTATGACACAGGTGAACCAGTGGCTGACCTGGCTGGAGACGGCAGAGGAAGAAGAGTCGGAGGCTGATGATGACGACGACGGTTACTGAGGAATGGACAAAGCCATTTGTTGAGATGCAATGATTACTTCTTTTTTTAACATCTTTTGTCATTTTATCTCTCTCTAACCCCCCCCACACACACACACTTGTCATAGATATTTTGTAACCACTGTTACATTTCTCTTCACTGTGAAATGTTTTGTCACGTCAAGCCAACAAACTGCTGCCATTGCTCAACCTAATTCTACATTTTTAGAGAGGCAGCCCTAACACACTGCAGAGGGGCTTTTCTCATCGTTTGATCTGTATTTGCCAATCACTTGATGCAGTAGTTCTTTGGTTGCCATAATCAGAATGGTTGCTTTGTTGTGCTTGAAAATGAATCATTTTAAGAATCTGGGTTTACTCGTGTTAATGGAAATGGCGTGTTTTACTTGCATGATTTATAGTGATTCCATTTACCCCAAAATGAATCCAGAGCTTTTTACGTGTGAACCTTTGGTGCTGCTGGAAGAATCTTTGTGGCCTTCTTAATTTATCAGTCCATATTGATATACCTCTTCTGTAAACTGTACTTGAAAGTCTAACAAATTGAGACAGCCACAGCTGAGTTTTCCTGTGCTAATGACTCTGCACCTTGTGTGGAGATTTTTGCCATATTTGTCTATTGAGTTTTTAAATGGTCTTTTTTATCTTCATGCAATTACAAAGAATGTGTATGTACAATTTTAACTTTCTAAGAGTTGCTGTAATGTTTGTGCAGGACAACTTCAGTGTACAACAGACCACCTTCAATAAAGTTTAACAGATCACTTCATTGTCCTGAGGCTTGTCACACGTGACCACTTGACTTAAGACTGTTGCCTAATTTAGGGTACTCTGGTTGTGTGCCTTTTCTGAATTGGTGATTTGATAGTGTAGCTGCTAAAATGGGTGATTTGTGGGTTGGAAATGGCTACTGGGGAGCTTTATTTCCCTCAGTAAGACCCATCACAGAAACCAGTTCCACCAGCCAGCTTGTGGTCATTCTTCATGATTGTATTTACAATTCCCACTTGTTTTTGTCTAGACTTATGACAGCTAATCACTTGCCCACCCTTTGGTCATACCCAGAGAGCAAGCGAGAGAACGAGTAGTCAACGCTCTTGTGGCTCCTCGTTCTTGAGACATGCTAAGGTGAAGACACGGGAGGGAGTTTTTCTACCCTAGTTCTGCTTTTTCTTTATGGCCTCACCCTTGAACACATGGTTTATATGGAGACTTGTTCTTACCACTGGCAGTGTGTTGCTGCTTCGAATGAATGACAATTTAGCCAAAAAGTTCTCGGGCTGTCAAGATCTCAGATAATCATTCTATAACAAACATGTTGTGCATCCTTCACAATCTTGCTGCTCAAATCGTGTTGGATAAATGGATCCATTTTCATTAATTCCTGTGGTTTGCATTATGAGAAAGGTAAGTAGTTGATGGATCAAACTTGGAGGATCTATTACACTGGGAAGACGCAGCAAATAAACTTGTGTGATAACAGATTGCTTCTAGGAAAGTCACTTCACTTTTCTATTTTATTTGACATTTTAAGTATCTACCCCACTTTGGGTCAGGCTCTCTTCTTTACCATCTGAAATAGAAAATAGATGTCAACACCTTTCAGCTCACATCACATCTGATTGAGCTTCAAACAAAAAGTCAGGCACAGCATCTATGAAAAGTCTGACAAACTAAGTCGTGAGGAATACACCACAATGCTGTGCTGCAACACAATGTTTTTCTGAGCTAATTTCCACATATGATACGGACAGAAATCCCTGCATTTAAGATAAAATAAAAACCCAGGTGAGGCGAGGAAGCTTTTTCAGCATCACGAGATAAGTCTGTTGGATTTGGAGTCTCAATCGCTGTCTTCCTCATTGTTGGAAGCTTCTGGTTCAGAGGCGTTTTCAGAGCGCCGCGGGGAGCCTTCGTTGTCTGAGCCGGCATCTGATCCCCGGTCTGACGCTGCGACAGGTGAGCCCGGCCGGGACTCGTCTTCTGATCCTGATCGACTTCTCTTGCTCTCGTTGTCTGACTGCTCGGAGTCGGACTGCCGCTGCACTCTCCTCTTCTTCACTGGACGGTCGCTGCCGGAGTCGTCATCATCAGAGCCTGCCGAGCGCTGAGGGCTGCCTGCCGAGCGCTGAGGGCTGCCCTCCTCGCTGCCAGAACGGTTCCTACCTGCGTCAGACTCGCTATCTGATGCAATGCGCTTCCTGTGGCCAACGTCGTCCTCAGACCCTGAAGCACTATCTCTTTGTGTTCTATACAATGGAGCAAAAGGAAACCATAATAACCCAACAATTTCTGTTGGTTAATGCTTTCAGTGCTCATTTCAGGGTTAAGTATCACTGTTACCTGTCTTCAGCTATTTTCAGACCATCCTCATCTGAAGAGGACTCTGAAGATGAGATGATCGCCTTAGATTTGATCTTTCCTTTGAGAGAAGGTGGCAGGCGCTCATGCTGGAGCTACGAATGGAACAAATCATACAAGATTTTTAGAAATAAAGACAAAAAAAATACTGTTTCAGAATGACAATAAAAAACAAATTAAAAGGACCTTCTCAAACTTCTTGCGTTCTTTTGGTTTACGTTGCTTCTTTGGCCTTGAGCCCCCTTCTTCGTCATCACTGTCATCTCCCTTGAAAGATCTGAAATATAGGACAACGTTAACACTGGACTACGTTCCTTCTGCATCAAAATAAAAATAAATCTGCCATTCACTGCAGCGGAATCACCTCTTCTTCTTGCGTGGCTTCTTTTCTCCTTCCTCATCCTCCTGCTCACTGCCACTGCCAGCCTTTCTCCTCTTCTTCTTCCTCAGAGGCAGCTCCTCATCGGAGTCGTCATTAACAAACTCATCCATCGGAAGAGCACACGTCTGAACTCCAGTC
>OMOW01103144.1:0-20008 GCA_900312555.1 Lamprogrammus exutus | reverse complement strand
AGTAGAAAAAAATTCAATGGCAGTTTTGAGGTTTTCTCTCTTCGACACGGCGTCGCACGTGCACGCCGGCAGCCGGAATCACAAAGAGGCACGGGACTCCCATTTTCACATAATCTCCACTATCAATCAGCCACACTGCGGAGAAGTCAATGGGCCTTGACAATATGTACCTGTCAGATCATTGCCTCTAACGCATTCAGCTCTGAGGCCTCTGATCGGCGGCGACAGCTCAGCACACAGCCAAGTGCTCGCCTCTTCTCTGACGGAGTGGCAGCCTTTTGTCCGGCCACCTGCGTGCCATCACTCGTATCAAAAACGCAAAACGAAGTAGCAAAGAGTTTCAAAATGGAATCTTTACATACGGCTGAAGTAATTAAAACACCAAAAATCCATTCCATTTATGTGTCTTACTCATATCTGTGCGGGTGGTGAGAGCGCAATGGAGTCTGGGAAATTAAAGTTCTTGAGTTCTTGAATAAAAAGCTCTTCTTCGTGGTTAAGCCTTAATGCAGGAAATATTACATAAACATCCAATATCATAGGATGCTGGCTTGGCGGTTTTTGCTTCAAGAGAGGGCTTCGGTGCTAATAACATTTTTATTAATGTACTGAAGCAATAAAAACAAAATACTCCCGCCACTTCTTAGTCAGTGGTTTTTGAATATCGTATGATTCAATAGCTTTCACATTACCGTAAACACCGCAAGTGTATTTCCTATGGAATGCAGAGTGGAGAAATTCAGGTGCTATAAAAAAGCGACACAAAAATTTATAGTAATGGAGCAAGTTAGAGTGTAGAGACACTAAGTGGCTGCCATGTTTGTTTTTTGGCGGGGTTTATTATTGTTTGCAGGAGAAGTGTCATCATATCTCACTTCTGTTGAGATGAACGAGCAGTGTGCATGCAAGAATGAACATCAGAGACCAAATGCATTACTTTAAAGGGGACATATTATGCAGGTTGGTTTATATAGGTTGTTGCCTATAGAAACGCATCCAGTAAGACAAACCTACAGGTCCTAAACTGCCCCGAAAGCTTCGTTCTGGATCGGTCGTTCGCTTCAATGATGTGCGTCAACGTGTGACACGCCGAGCTGCACGCCCGTTCAGACAAACCACCAAGCGCAAGGCTGTCAACATTCGTGTTTCCCAGTCTCGGGCCTGACACAGCTGGCCATTTTGGGAGAGGGGCCTGTTTTCACTCAATGAGCATAGCGGTGCAACAGCAAAGGCGAGCAGAAACGGATCACTGTTTTTTTTTGCACATTAAAACATTGTGAATCTTTCAAAATAGACCCCGAATTTAAAATAAGAATCTGATATGTCCTCCACTGCAAATATAGCAAAGGTGTGGCGCTTCCACTTACAAAGCACGCATTTCTAAGTTGTGTTTGTATTTGTTCTAACGCAGTGATCACAAGTGAACCAACATAACATTTGTTTATGAGCGGCACCATTTCTAACAAACGGCATTACATTATTATTATTTATTCTTTCCGGGGTGAGAAAGATTTTAGTGTCCGTCGTTCTTGTTTTGCATCATTTAGCATTAAGTGTGCACTTTATTCTGCACTAATGTGACGGTGGGAGGCTGTCACATTAGCGTGACCATTAACGTGGTCACAGGAGGTGGTAAGATTAGCGTGACCATTAATGAAAGAAGTCGTCTCAAGCAGAGAATCGGCTCTGCTGCAGACCGAAAATCACAAATCTGTTGAATTACAGGAGGAGCCGTCAAATTCTTTTACTTTGTTTTTATTGTAAATAGACGAATGACTCTCACGCAGCATCTCTCAACGCGATTACTTAATCAAAGTGACAGAATGCTTTCCGAGTTGTGCTCATAGATTTTCAAAATAAACTTCTATAGTGGTTAATCGATAAGTTCGGAGCCCAGCAAGGAAAGAAGAAACTCAAAGGCGTTCCAGTTATTTACTCAACACACATCTGTCAAAGCTGCATGGATTTTACCACAGTTTCATATACAAGTCCTTTTCTTGATTGTTCAAAAAAGCTGATATGATATCATGGGAGGCAAACACAGGTTCCAGCTCGAGCCTTCCTCATGTTTGGGAGGTGTGAGGGGTGTAAATCAGGTGAGCAGTGTGTGTGCTGAATGGGCCGAAGCCACAGTCATGTTTAGCAGCCAGCAAATATGTAATCAATGTGCATTAACTAGTTTGTCTGTCTTGTACAGCCCACAGAGACTCATGTCCTTCTGGAACTTGTAAGCTGTAAACATTTAGCTCAGGTGAATGCAGTCGATGCATAGGAAACTCCTGACGAATTAAATTACTTTGATAAAAATCATAAACTCTTCCTCCCTGACTTACTTATGTGATGCGCTCCAAACTTATCAATCAATCCTCATATTTGGTTTAATTTAAGATAATTCTCCCTCACATGTCAGACGTGTTTGATTATGCATTTTGGACCTCATGTCCAGCAATAAGTGGAAACTGTCAAACGCACACTGGGTTCAAGATTAAACGAGAGCCGATTTCACGGCGTTACAGCAGGGATGCCAACGTTGTGCAGCCTGAAAGTGTGTTTGCGGTCTCGTGTGTTTTCCCTCCGTTGCACCACAAAGTCGTTGACGCGCGTGACAGCAGCGCGCCGTCGAGCAACGAATCCCCCTGACAGATTTACGAGGAGGAGGTCTTCTCTCCTGACACGACCGTCCACTGATGGGGGAACGCACACAACACTGCATCAGCATGTTTGGTAATCATTGCAATGCCCCCCGAGCCCCCAGACACACACACACGTACAGCACACACACGTACAGCACACACACACACAGACTCCCCACCCATTAAAGCTTTTATACAGATTTTCTTCATTCACCTTCCCTAATCATTAAATTTGATTAAATGGAATATGAGATCAAGGCTGGTGTAAAGAGCCAATTACCACAGGGCAGATGTGCTTTGAGGAGACATTACAGGGCTTTACACTGATGATACATGAATTTATGGGGGCAAAAACCCTCTTTTGACTCAGTGACTTAAGAGCTACTGTATGGTGTTTGCCTTCCACACACACTCAGGATAACGAGCACGACAGAGCAGCATAAGGGATCTGGATCGGAGACCTCCTACTCGGTGCTTTCACGGGATGATCATTGAATTAACAAAAGGTGCAAAGTTCAATATAGTGTACAAAACACAAAAGACAACTTAAAGCTTTCTGTTTTCCTTTACTGCTGCGAGCAACTACGGAAAACCCAAACCGCACCAAATCGGATTTGATGGAAGAGAGAAATCTGCCTCTTTGTATTCTCTCCTCCGTCACCGATCTAAAAAAAAAAGTGAACCAAAATACCACCAAGCCAGGGATTTCTTCTGTTCTTTTCATGATTTATGACCCGTAATGAGCACCATCAACGACCAAACCTTCAAATCATATCATGCTTAGGACAGGAATGACTCTGTGCGCCTTGATGTGAACTTAAACAATGGACTGAAAGTGGTTTGAAACGGGATTCAGCGTCAGAAATTCTTTTGATTATCTCTTAATTTAAAGCATCGGCCTTCCAGCAACTGAGGAGGGAGGTCCAGAAGTCTGCAGCCAATATGGAAGAGCACGGAAGAACCGCGTCACCTGTGCCTGAACTTACAACTACACGGCCATATTCGAACAAAACCAAGACAGAAGTACGACATTTCGGTTTTCTGGGGCTCAAAGAATTTCATCAAATTCATCAAAAAGTGTCTCTAAACAGTTACTCATGCAGCTTTAATGAATTCCAATGCATTGTCAAACTATAATGGGAGCCAACCAACAACAACACTGTGTAACAAAGCACGCTCAGCTTATCACCATCCTCCTCTCTCTCACGGAAGGTTACCGTGTTATCGCCGTGTTGAGATTATAAACTGGGGGCACTGATGGAACCGTTAACGTCCTACAGATTAGCCAAAATTGTGTTTCAGTCGTGTTTAGTGATGTTTCCACCCCTTGCAGTAAGTTTCCGTTTCCCACATGTATTTCACCTCCATCTCTCATTCCTTGGTCCTTTCTTACTCAAGGACACGAGTAGGGAGTCTTAACAGGACTGCCGGGGGGGGCACAGAGGAGGAAGTGGATGGAGGTTCCACAGAGCCGCGAGGCAGGAGTGGATTATTCTTTATTATTTTATTTATTAAGACAATTGCACGTAAGAACTCCCCACTGAGAAACAGCCTCGGAATCTCTGTGGGGGTTAATAAAACGTTGGCGTTCGGACAAAACCTACAGGGGGGGCAGCCACACATCCCTCAACAGGGATGTAGACGCGTGCGGGTAGATACATGGCAGAGACGGGAGACAGCTTGAGCTGTGTGCTTAGGACTTAAAGATGTAGACTGAAGGCGATCCTTGCTTGATCCCCTTTTGGATCTTGTTAAGCTGGAGGATAAGAAGAAGAGGGGGAAGATTGGATATTCCACTCAGGGATCCCAGCCCGCGGTCTCAAAGGAACACACCTAGCAGCTTCAATTAATAGAGAGGACAGACAGCTTTAAATATGAGGACTGAGGCCAAATCTGTGACAATAGAAAGAGACCTTAATCGCTTTCACATATTGACATTTTGTTCAAAACATCTAAATGCCACACGTTAAATGTATCATACTACATGTAAAGGGTAACTCTTTCTCACAACAAACAGCAAAAATCACCAGAATCAACATTTTCTTCCCTAATTACAGCTTCATTACACCGCGCCAGCATTTTCCCCGGCATATATCCGATCCACTTATTTCCCGGAGTGCACTGTCAATTTCCATCATTATTCACATAATTGTTTGGAGTGACAATCTGTGTCCTGCAGCTTCACGATACACGGCGCTCAATTAGAATGGCACTGCGGAGAGCTTCTGAGGAGGCCTTGACATATGGCAAACATCATTACCATTCCCTTCAAACCAGTGAGTCGCCACTCATTACAGGGGCACCGTTGCCCTCTGAGCTCCACGCAGGAGACATCATCAAGGTGACCACGCACAGCGGTGGTGATAGTTGCGGCTCCTGAGGGTGATCGTCTGGAGATACAAACCAAGGTTACATTTGGATGGGAATCAGACGCCCCTTTTATTCTGACCATGTTCGATACTTTGACAGTAAGGATCTTTGCGGTCATAGAAATTAGTCAAATTAAATGATTATTGGCAACTATGGTATATAAGATCACAGAATAAGAAGGATTTTGACTTTAAATTGATTGTGCAAAGATGCAGACTGATTTCTAAAAACTAGAAGACACAAAATAAAGAGTTTGCTGGGTTTTTTTACAACAAAATATGGCCAGATAAATCCAATCAATATCCAATTAAGATTTAGTGAAAATATTCAAAATCGTGGACAAGATTAATCTTATCTACCCCGATTCACCAGGGATTCACACTGTTTTCCTGCCTGCTCTACACCTGACTAACGTTGTTCACCTCCTGCTTCCAAATGATTGATGCTAAGAAATTTTAATTTACAGTGCACAAAGAGCTTGTGCATGTGTCCGTAAAGGTGCGGCGATCTTGTGATTTGAGCTGTGAAGGCTGCTCAGATCTATCACAGTAAAATAACGATGTGCTCTGGGATGAATTAGGTGGAATAATTCGAAAAACCAAAAAGTAATAAAGCCTGTAGCTTCCATTACACAGGTGGATCCCACTCCTATTGAAATATTCATGATATAAATGTTATTTAAGGTCAGAGCTGCTCTGGGTTTGTTGAACAGGTGTAAAGCCATTCTGCTTGGGCTCCACTGGGTTCTTCATAATACATCATCTTGATAAATCACTGGCAAACTTGAATAGCTATCAACTCTGATTTTGTCGTGCAGGATAACTCGATCAGACTTCATATTGTGATGTTTTCTTTCAGATTTGTATGTTAATGTGCTCTCCTGCAGGATAATTGGAGTGTGACACCCTCACACAACCATGACTCACAGGATGTTGCACCCCTCCATCACCATATTTTTGGTGGAATTTGGTTGACAAAAACCATACATGAAGGCAACAAACAGGCTCATTTTTCTGTTACAACTCCTGTGGTCTCTGTTTCCTTGGAAAGAACACATTTGACTGAATCAACCCTTAATAAGCAGAAAAGGTCCTTACCTCCTAAAAGTAGCGCCACCAACTGAAGCGCCAGAATATGCAACATGTTTCTGGGAGTCATTAAAAAAAAACAAGAATCTCCCCCCCAAAAAAGGTTTGGTTCAAACCTCAAATTGTACTTGCTGCATCGTTAGTAAAAATAGAGAAAAAAGAATCATCGTTTTTGCGAAAAATCTCGTGCCAGCTTCATCATTGATGTCCAACTGCGAGGAAATCATAGTCAGTGCGTGAAGAGATATTTACTCGAGACTTTTCAGTGATGTTTTATCACTTGTTTGTCGGGTTTTCGTCCGGAAAATTCAAGAACTGAAGAGGACGAAGTTGCGCGCAGCTTTGCATCACTCTTCCAAGCATTTTGGGGAAGATAAAGCCCTCGGGCGTCTGGTAAATGCTTCAAACTTCTCTTTTTGGTACATTGATCTGGAGATTCTCAATGAATGCGAAGGAATGTCGTCCAAAATAAAAGAATTGGCTCGAAACTGTTTTAGTCGTCTCTCCTCTCTCGGTCAGTTTGTCTTCTCTTTAACCTCCGCATTGCTCGCCAGCTGCTCGCCAGGTTCCTGAAGTTGGCTGCCGTAAAGTCCGGTAGTTTTGGACGAACGTGAGCAGTTCGCGCCCGGCATCGCGTCGGGTTAATGCGCGAAAGTGACACACAAAATCTCCAGGGGGCATGTATCCAAATCTAACCTTTGATGAAGTCCTCAACTCCAGCGTGCGGCGGCTTAAGCAGAGCGCACGGTGCTCACTCCTCGGAGCCAAATCTTCAATTGTGCTCCTGCTAATTAGACTTTGGCACCGGGTGGCACAGCTGTTCTTCTTCGTTCCGGTATCAGCCCCTCATCTTCTCACGTTTTGCGGCAGCTGGTATACCACTTTGGAAGAAGGTCCAGGCTACGGTAACATGGTGGCTTACGCGCCGTCACCCGTCCAATGCGCGTCGAGAGACGGAGAGGAGAAGCAAACGTATGGCGGTGACAATCATAGCTGGCACGTTCGGTCAGCAGGGGGGCGTGCGGGCTAAAAACAAATCGCGCTTCACAGGTGGCGCTGATAAGGCTGATACGATCAAATGATGTGGATTCAATTCATATTTAACCCAAAGGCATCTTATTCTCCTCTAAATGCTATTAATGTCTCATTTGGACTTCAAGTTTCAAGGTTCCAAGTTCCCCGTTTGTCCGTTTGTTTTCATATACATATACGGATTCCTTAACTACATTATAGACACCGACCAATCCTGCTATCTTTTGTGAGAAATAAATCACTTTAAAAGTTGTTATGGGACATTTAGAGGTGCTTGCGCCGTCTCGCCACTTGCCAGGTACTAGCGACCCCATGTGGCAGGAGAAGTGAACTGAAATGAGTCGCGCTGCTCACTGTGGAGTTAAATAAAGAAGAAGAAGAAGAAGAAGAAGACAACAGGCAGTTAACGTGACGATAAAATTAGATTACAGTGATTTGCAGCTTGAATATATAAGAAAAAGTTGGATGAATTCAGCAAAAATTGATGATGTGAAAAATAAAGCGTGTTTCAAAGCATGTTTAAGAATTGTGCTGACTGAACACTGCAGTTTGTTCAGGTATACCTGTGATACTTTATGCTATTGTATTATGTCTGAGTATAATAATAGAATCCCATGCAGTTCCTATAAGAGCATCGCTAATTATTCTAATTATCAATATGAATAAGTATCAGTCAGTCAGGCTTGCCATAGCTCTTTAATGTACTCCAACAGATGTGTATTATGTTTGAAACTGACAATAAAGCCCTTTGAGAGATTACTTGGCCAAATTACCTGCAGTTGAAAAGCGGATTCTGTTCTTGGTTTGCTCTCTACTTTGTTCATGTTTAGAGTTGCTTTGTTCGACATAATTAGTGGGAATATTGAAATATTCCAGATGTTTTGTTGTTGTTGTTGTTGTTTTACAATAAACTGACAATTGATTCAGGGATCTTCTGTGCACCAGATGGTGTTGTGAAGGACAGATAAAGACAGATTCATGAACACTAAATGCAGAAATTAGATTGGATCAAATTAGATTCATCATTCTACCCTCGATAAGCTCTTACACGCTCGTCCTCTTATTGCAGTGATCTCTTTTAAAATCAGTCTGAGGTGAGCTGATCAGGACAGATGTGATATTCTTCAGCTGTGTCAGTTGGTGAATTAGTTGTGCCATTTTCAGAGGCGAAAGGATGTAAAATCACATATGATATTACCATTTCAGACTTCTTACTAGACGTGTTTATTAAGCCTGTGGAGAGAGTGGAGGGTTTTGTGCTATTTTCTCTACATTCACTAGGAAGCAGAACACTTTAAAGTTTCTACCTTAAAAGCTTGTTGTATTTCAAATTCAGGGTAAAATGGAAAATGCATCAAATTTGTCACTTTAAGGGATAATACAACTGAATTCCATCCTTAGCAGAACAAAATGAAGCCTTAAATGTTCTTAATGCTCCTCAATCTACTCCTACATTAATGATTAGGAGTTTTAATACATTGTCATTTATCAGACTGGAATCTGTAATGTGTTTCTGTTATGTAACATTTACTGTATGTGGAGCTGAATGTGTGTGGGCAGATCCTGAGGAGCAGCACAGCATCCAGTGCACCAGTCTGTCTTTGCTTTAGTCCATATACATTTTATGTGTCTGCATATAGATTTTGAAGGGTAGGACTCAGTACTGGAAATAAGCTCATGTCACACACGTCAGTTTATCACAGATGTAGTTAATTGTCAGAATCAATTCAGTTTGAGTGTGGGACAGATCTAAGTAAAGCAGAGAGGCGACTACTGCGCTGCTCTCAGCAAGGGAAGCTCCCACACTCGACCGTCTTGATCTCCCGGTGCATATTCACGTCAAGGTTGGGCTCTATGTGTGTGTTCAAGTACCGTAAAACCTAGACTCCATGGCTGCCTAAGCGGGGCCCCATGTCTCTATGCAGCCTGTCCCGGGCCCGCTCTGTGCGAGTGTGAAATCTCACTGACCACTAAATCATAGTTACAGCACTGCATTCAACTTGATGTTTAAGGCGCGCTCTCAGGTTGACTTCCAATTCCGTCCACTCCTCTTGGAGCCAAGCTTTTACTTCCTCCCAAATATATGCAATTTGATCCCGTGGGGGAGACAAATTCACTCGGAGCAGCTGCAAAATGCATTAGAGCTGTGGGACGAGAGTGTTGATGTAGAGCAGTCGCTTTCCGAGGCCGTAATGGTGGGCCAGAACATCGCTCACACAAAGGCTGGTACCAATCCAAACACTGCTCCTCTAAAGCCAGACACTCAGACAAATCCCTTGAAGCTCACACTACACTGAGGTCCATTCAGCCGCTGGAAACCAAAGAAGGCACCAGACAGGACCTGAGCTTCTTAGATTACATCGTCTGTAGCCGCAGGTCATTAGAGAAAAAAAGAAGCTGTAACTACTCTCAGACCTGCACATGGTAAGTTCATTTCAAATTACAGAGTCTGCAGTAGAACACACATGCCATCCATCTTCCAGCTAAGACACGCAAAATCACTAATATTAGTTTTGAAAAACAAGACAAATTCTTGATAGAATTTCAAAATATATTCAGCGGAGGAAAATACAATTGAGTCTTGAAGGATGTGATATTTAGCTTCACAGACAGTTTTGATGGCAGGTCTGAAGACACCATCTTCACCAGCTCTTACCAAGGGGATCCCAAGACGTTCCCAAGTCAAGATGTGATATACATAATCCCTCCTGCATATTCTGGGTCTGCCCTGTGGTCTCAAGATATAAGGACCACCTCGGCTGGCTCCTTTCAATCCGAAGGGGCAGCAGTTCTACTCAGAACTCTTTCCCGATGCCTGAGCGCCCCGCAAAGGGAACTCGTGTCAGCTGCTTATATCTGTGATCACATTCTTTAGGTCACGACCCAGAACTCCTGACCATAGGTAAGACGTTTGACATAGCATCCGCTTCACCAGTCCACCTATTGGTCTCACGTTCGATCCAACCCTCACTCGAAAGCAAAACAGCAAGATACTTCACCTCCTTCACTTGGAGTGACTCACTCTCCACCTGGAGAGGACAAACCAGGTTGTGTGCACTGAAAAGCAGATTACACACTGAAATTCCAGGCAGCAAACTACATTTTCACACAGACAGCCATATTTTAATTCACTGATTTTATTGTTCCAGTGAAATCTGTTGGTTACTGCAGCAGTGCTTTTGAAGTTTCTCTTTGTGACCTTAACTCCGTCCCTTGGATGCACACTGGGGCCCATCCTCTACTCTATACATAATGAACAGTCCCTTGTGTCTTCTTTTGGGTGGTATCCTTCATCCGTGACCTTAGCCAGCCTCAGGAGCTTGTCCTCCAGTCAGCTGGGAGACAGCAGGCCCAAAATTCATCACAACCTTTCATTCTCCAGCCCAGCCTATCTGATCTATGATAGCATTAATAATAACCGCTGCAGACTGCCCGCTCGCCCTCTGTGCCTTGCCCACTCCCGGCCTGTGCAGATTACCACCAGCCATTAAACCACAGCCCATTAAAGCTGTATTTACTTATCAGCCTCTCTGGGGCCATCATTCTGTTTTCAAGACTGATGCCCACAGGGAGGCCACGAGTGACCTTCCTATAGCCCACAGTGCACTAAGTCACTGGCGGCTACACTCCACCTTCCTAAATGATTTGTGCCATTATTTACTTATTTATGTGCTGTCTAACCTCTATGGAAAGCAATGTTAGTCCTATAAAACATGTAGGATAATTGATAAGTTTTGAGCCTCAGAGGCGTCGCCGTAATTTATTTTTCGATGTAAGCCCCTTCCAACTCGCTCACGCCTCTGCCAACAATGCTGGAGAGATTTCATTCCAATTTGGCCGTCCAATAGAAAAATCCTCCACAGCTGATATGACATCATCATCTGAGGCAAAACGGGTTCCAGCTGAATCCTTTCTCAAGTTTCAGAAGAAGTCAAAGCGGGATGAGGGCAAATTAGATGGCCTCATCTAATTCAAATTAGGATGGGTGCTGTTCTAGTTCAATGTTACAATTGTAGATAGTTTGCCCATTCTGTGCAGCTCACAGACCCTTGGGTACCTGTGGAATAATTGTTATAATCACTTATTTCAGTGGTTCACAATATTTATTTACTTTATAGTTTCTTTTCATATTTTCTCCTGAGCTCATTCTGGTAGCCAGCATCGCATAGAAAACTTTTATTTTTCAGGAGACGTGCAGTAAGAAAAGTGGAACATTCACAGTGACGATCTTAATTTAGCAGGCAAAAACTCAGACTGAAATAAATAACTGAAACAAACTTGAAAAATGTATTTGTACCATAACTTCACTCTAAATAAAGACACCTCTAATTTGTCACAACACACAGTTACCTTCAGGTGTTTTTTGATCTTTGTTCATCAAGTGATAGCCATTTCTAGCAGCCTCATCCAGAATAGAGCGGACCAAAGGGCACTTTTACCTGTCTTGTGCTCTGTTCACGCCAGCTGTGAGGCGCTGTTTCCGGGTAAAGGCCACTTGATACTACGCTGAAGGCTTTCCGGAGGTAAAGAACCTCTAACAGGAATCAGGTGTGTTCATGACCGCCGGGTGGTACGTTTTCTGGGTAAGGACAGTAGCTATCTCTTCCAATTGCCAAGTGCTACAGCGCCACACAGTGATTGATAAGTTCTGAGGCTGTGGTCCAGAAGTCCCCGTTTATCACCTGGTTTTTATTTTTGATTGTTTGTTGTCTGATCATAGTGATCATTTACATATCAAAAACACAATACTTGGTCTGTTCAAGCTTAAGTAGCTAAACATACTTGATTTAGCCACACAGATGTGGGTAGAGCAGAGGGATATGAAAAATATGCAGTGTTGTAGATTAGGAGAACTAGGATTGGGAACCTCTGACTTAGTTCAAATGGAGCTGATGTGCAAAATCACATATGGAATCATAACACCTAAAAATATGTATATATTCATACAGCTATTGCACAGCTCCGTTAGTGTCAGGCTCAGAACTTATCAATCAACCCTTGTGAGAAGAAATAATCATTCAGACGACTCTGTGTGACATCGAATGGAACAGAAAGGACGTGCCCTTAATGTAAATCTCTGCGATTAAAGCTCTGATGTTTTTGGCGCGTTACGGTGCTGAAAAGGCGATCTGTATGAATAATGTCACCACGCCGTGTGTGCATTACTGATTCCGGCTGAAAACACCTCAGTCTATGCAGAGAGTTTCCCACTGCTAAACTCGGGGTGACTGCAATGTGTGCCATTATTTTTGACTGACAGTTCGGTGGCGACAAAAGCATAAATGGGACAAGGTGAACTCTCCTCATTCCTTCTTACGCAGACAGTTATTTCTTATCAACCAGACTCTGTCGTGGTCTGCTTTGGGTGTGCTTAACTTCCCCTGACCTTTAAAGGGGGCTGATTATTTCCACCCACAATCTTCGCTCGGCAATAGGCTGCCAGCACAAAGGGATATTAGGGCCTGGAACTGCTGGTCTGATAATTCCAGTTCTCGGGCATGGAACTCAGGGAAGCCAAACCACAATGCTCCGTCGCTCTATTAACATTTCAAAGCCTCCTCCTTCACCTTGCCATAGCTACTCCGTCACCTTTCACAGTTTGCAGGTTTTACGTGAAGTCGAAGGAGTTCCGCGTGTGTCGCGCTTACGTTTTATTGCGTCTTTTCAGTGGTTTGTATTCGCGCCCGTTAACTTCTGCTTAATGCATCACCCTCCCGGGACTCATCTCGCCGCTCTGCATGGCCCCAGAATGCTTTGCAGCTGTGTAAATCTGCACTGTGAATAGGAGCCTCGCAGGCCTCCGGCTCCCCCTGACGACACGATTTTGGCAGCAACAAAAATGGAGAGAATCTATAGGGGACCAACAGGTCTAAATGTTTAATAGATTCTTATTTTACTTGTCGTAATCTCGTAATCAGAAGTTCAGGGCGGGGATCGCATCTATCACCAAGGGAACCAATAAAAGTCCCCTCTTGCCTTCACCTAAGGAGGAAATGTAAACCAGATAAATGATGGCTTTGCCTCAAGAGAAGTTCGATCCATCGCCAACGATTTGTGGCCAACAAAGTAATTTCGATACTGTTCTTTGTATTGATAGATGGGGCCTAAATTTAATAAAGAGCCAATTTAGTCGTGAGGGGGTAACGGAATGGAACTCCAGTTATCATCCCTCTTTTTTTGCCGCTTCGCCTTGATCCTCCACCACAGCTCAAAATTAGATGGGAGCAAAACATGAGGGCTGATATTTTTGACAGAGCTTTGTGCTTAACTTGCACCATTATGCTGAGATTATCTATAATCCCAGCGAGCAGTTCCATCATATGTAATTATGAGAAAAGTCACAATTCAGTGGAGCCTGTGCGCCCAAGTGAGTTCTTCTTGGTTGTTGTTGTTTAAAGGATACCTGGATTTTAAGGTTAACAGAGAACTAAAAAAACAGAAAACACCTCAGTGTCACATTAGCGCGTGCATTTCCTCGGAGTGCTCAAATAACAGCGTCTGAGAGAACTTCTGCAAAGCCGTCTCAAACCTGATGCCTCTAAGTTTTTGGTGACCTCAGGCATTTGTGCTGTGATGCTTCGTGAATGACACTGACGCACGCTGTGCCACGATGATGCTCACAAGCCCACAAACGTTCAAAGCGTTCCAGTAAGCACCTGAGATGATGCCGAGCCCGAGAGTCAGGAGGGGGGCCCTGTAGCTGAAATAAGCCACGTTTCTCATCGCCAAACGCTGGATGTGTCGCTGCCACCTGCTGTTACTGCTGTCTGACAAGGCACAACGACACCCCTGTGACCGCACGGTGGCAAAGATACAAATTAACCTCAGAGTGGAAAGAGATTGTCTACTTCGCAGAGGAGTCAGGTGTCTGCGGGAAGACTTAAGAACTAATCACAGACAGATTTGTACAACAACAAAAAAGAGGTGAGGCAGATCGTTTGTGGGTGTGTGGCTTGGGAATTGAAGCTAAATTGAGAGCGGTTGGAAAATATTAAAAGTGAGACTCTGAGTCAGCTGCCATCCATTCAGGCAACAATACCAATTATCTTTAAAATGGCAAATTTAGAATTAATCAAACCTTGATTAAACTATAAAATTATGTTTTCACTTCAGAGAGCGAGTTTCCTCTGCTCTGTGTTTACATTTACAGGGGGGTTTGCATGTGATTTCAATGATGTGTATAAGAGTGAATCATGTACAGTATGTGCTACATAGGAGCAGATGCCTGCCACAGATTCCAGGCTACAATTTATTCTGTACGCCTGTGCTGCACTGCTTCCCCCTACAGACGGAGTTTGAAGTTGCATTTGTAGTCCTCATTTAGTCAGTAAATACCTGTTTATACTGTGCAACATAATGTATGTATGTCAAAAAATTAACAAGACAATGCCAGCACCATTTAATACTTATACAACTGCAGATACAGCACACAAATCTTATTAACATAAAGCTGGCAGTTATGCAGTCTAACATCATTTTAATTGGATCCCTGTTTCCACCCATCCATCCATTCTCTACAGCTTTTCATGCTGTGTAGGGTCACAAGAAGTTGGATCCAATCCCAGCAGTCATTGGGCGAGATCAGCGGTCCATCACAGGGCTGACAAACTCGTTCGCACTCACCATTCAGCATTGGAGGTGGGAGGCCAGAGTGGGATTGAGTCCAAACCCAGGAGCTTCTTCTACTTCTTCCTCTGTAAGCAGACTATTCTAACTACCAAGCCACTGTTCCGCGCCTGAATCCCTCTATTGCGGTTCTTATTTATTTTGTATTATTTATTGTGCGTTATTATGTATAGAGGTTTCAGAATGCTGGTGAGTGCTGAGCTCTCAGAGGTCCTTTAAATATTTGGACCCCCTGTAAGTGCTCCTGTTCTCTCAGATAATGAAGTAAAAAGTGGCTCCAACAACAAAGTGCCCAATGTACGCTATGAATAAACTAAGGATTCGTCAAATTCATCATCTTGTGTATTACAGAATGAAAACATGCAGCTTTTTGTAACGAAGCTGAATTACTATTTTCATTTATTAAAGGAATGGTCTGTGAAATCTATAATACCTGATCAGTATCTATAATGCTTTATATGCTGTATTTCTTCATAATGTATTCATTACATGCATAACACATCCCAAGCACTGCTAGAAACCCTAATAATGTGACAAGGAGCTCATCCCATGCTATAATGTCATCATGACAGCACACACTGCCTGCTTCAAGCAGCATAAGGATGTACTATATCCAGCAAACATACCTTAGGGCTCAGCCAGACGTGCAATACAACCATCTTACTCTTGATGCTGACACCAGAGGCCTTGTGACAGACATCCAAAGTGAGAGTGTGGCCAGAACACACAGCCTGGCTGAGAGAACATCGCTGACTGAGACACATTCTGCAATGCCATGCATGACATCAGAACATTTTTTTTAAAGGATCAGTGTCATTGCAGTGCAGAAGTTCTTCCCCCATTCATAATATATCATTGTTCCTACAGCCAAATGGAACAAATGCTGACATGTTGATGTATGATATCTTTGTGTGGTGATAATCAGAACAATCTCAAAAACTGTATACCACTTATAACAAAACAAAACTGTTACAGATATCAATCTTACTTGATTTGAAGGAGAGCTGTCATATACAAGAGGAAGAAAGCACCATGATGTATAGAATATTGTAAAACCTTTCTTGCAAAGTGGGTAGCATAATTCTTAACTGTAATGCCTGACCATAAAATGTACTTATAATGCCACATGATTTTGTTAAGAGCTTTTTAACAGCAGACAGTTTGACTTGTCATAGTGGTTAATGCGCAGGTGTAATTAGTGACATTAATTATGGCTCCCGTCTGTTCTTCATTGTGCCAGTGAGCGAGCCTGAACAATACCAGGATCCTGAATGGAATTAAGCCATCATTAATGTTATTAGTTACACCTGTGTTTGAATTTAATGGATTGTGATCACATTATATAATTATATTAGTGTAGACAGACGAAACTGCTGTTATGATCGCCAAAGTAGCTTAAAACAGAAACTGTATATTAAGGGTCATTGTTTTCATGAAACCTTAAATGTTTAGATGTTGATGTCACTTCCAAAACATGGACTTAGTTCTCCATCCTTCATCTTTAACCTCAGAATTCAAACAACCCAGATTCACATCTATATCACATGAACTACGTTTTTATATAACACAATCATTTCAATCACCACTAAAACATGTTATATTTATTTTATAGGTGATCCCATGCTCTCCCTATTTGGTACATAATATGTAAGTCACAGCAGAAGCGGTGACAAAATATACTGTCATTGTCACGCATTTTGTTTAAAAGCAGAGCCATATGTGTTAAAAATGACATCTTTTGTAAGAGTTCACTCTTCACTGGTTGTTAATGGCAGCCATCTGTTACCAGCTCACACACTGCAGGGGTTTGTTTGCTGAGCAGGACAAAGCCCACTAGCAGCCAGATGCAGTTTTGGGCATAATGAAGTGAGTGTCAAAAAACCCCAAACAACATTCTGACGTTTATTTTCTAATGTTTTACAAACGTTTGCTTCTTCAGACTAGTAAGATGTTGTAACGAGCTTGGGTTTGGAGAGAAAGGCAACTTGAGAGGTTCTGAGTTTTAGCAGCTTTCCCTGTGCCCCAAACACCACACGACCCCAGGGATCACCAGTTTAATCAAACACAGCATTTTGAACCACACTCCCAAACCCGCCTCAGACGGGGGGGGGTCACTCACAGGTTCTGGTTTTCGGTTACAATAAAATGAACATCAACGATAATCAAACATTAATGAACACTAGCACTGTTATACATTAAAAACCCTTTAATACGTTCAAGTCACTTTTGAGGAAAAACTCCCATGAGTCTTTGCGCCAAGCGTCGCCGCCGGGAGGAGAGAGCGTGGGCACTTTTGTCGCTGACGTCCAGCTGTACGCTCAGTGTGGCTACCCCCAGTTTGACGCGGCCGCTCAGGAGGAACTGGCCCTTCACGCCTTCCTGCAAGGGCTCGCCCCAGAGCGGCTGCATCAGCATGTCCGCCTCGCCATGCTTCAATCCCTGGGGGAGGCCCCTCGTGAGGGTGAGCGTGCCGAGGTGGTGCTTTACACCCAGTCAAAGACCCCCGCTCAACGGCCCCCCGTCAGGATGGCCGAATTAGACAAAGGAGAGGATGAAGAGGAGGCCCGCCAAGTTCAGTCTCCACCTCGGTCCCAACGGCGACAGCAGGGGACAAGGCCGACATGAGGGGTAAGAAGCCGTTCAAGATCCAGGTGGGTGACCAGGAGATGGTGCATGAATTCTGGCTCGCATATATCCGGGATTGCCAGCGACTGGGGGTGCACAAGATCAGGATGACGGCGCTCCACCCTCAAAGTGATGGCCTGGTGGAGTGGTTCAAGCGCACCCAGGCCACCCAACTCGCCATCCTCACCAGCCAGCATCAGCGAGACTGGGATCGCCTCCTGCCCCATGTCCTGTGGTCCTACAGGCCTGCGGTGCAGGAGTCCAGTCAGTGTACACCTGTTGCCCTCATGATTGGGCGGGAGCTCCGGACGCCGGTGGATTTGATGTTTGGGGCTCCACCTGAACCAGATATTCGTGGGGGTAGCAAGATGGATTATTTCCGGCGACTGAGGGACCATCTCCAGGTAGTTCGTGACTTTACCCACCAGGCCCAAGCCAACGCGGTTGCACGCCAGAAGCGGGTGTTCGACAAGCTGGGGGACAGAGTATCGGTGTACTGCCCCTTGCTCAAGAAGGGGAACTCCCTCAAACATGAGCAGTCGTGCGGTGTATGGGCACAGGAAAAGCTGTTAAAACACAGATGCCTCTTGCATTGTTTTCTCTTTCATCAAACACTCACACTCTGTATCCGATGCTGTATTAATACCTCAGCCAAGTGTTTACTTACTCATTTATTTGTGAGTATAAATTTAATTTTACGTGGAGCAAATCTTGAATTTAACATTTGCATTTGGCGCTGAAAATTAGATTTTAATCACGAACACAACAAATGCGAAAAGCATGCGACCCTTCGTCACTGTTGCTTTTATGACGGGGAATGAAAAGCTTGACGGACCATTGTGGGCGCATGAACTTCCTGTTTTGAAGGAAAGCAACGACTAACGTGAGTATCTCACATATTTCATATCTTCCATGTTTGAGTATTTTACTCAAGAATCAATATTCAGTACTGTAGCGAGTAAATTAATAGTAATGTAGCAACAATGCTAGCTGTATGGTTGGTATGGCAAATGAGCAATGACTGTGACTTTTGATATAAACCTGCTAGCAGCCATGTAACTTTTTTGCGCCATCTGTCACGATCTGCAAACTACAACAATCAGAAAACGACATAAATTCACCAATTAAGGTGAGAAAATGTTTGGTGATACCTTACAAAATGTGTGCGTGAAGTCTGGTCTCTTCTCGAAGGACACCTGTCAGCTGAATTCAAGAGAAAACGTCCAACAATTTAGCCAAGCTGAAGTGACTCGCTGTAGCTGTCGTTTGCAGCCGGTGTAACGGAGTAACCAGTGACCGTGTTAACTAGTGTCCTGTTAGTTTTAGTTTTAGTTTTAGTTTTAGTGACAGATGATTTTGAAAACATTTAGTTGTTCCCGCGTTATTATTGCGACTTTTCATGTATAGTTCAAACTGAATTTCATTTGTACTCTAAATCGTGCCAAGTATTGTGCAATAATAATTACTATATAGTCACATGAATGGCTTCTGTTATTAATCTTATCTGTGCGTCTTATATAAATATGTAGAAATAAAGCCAAGGATGTTGTGTGTAAAATTTGACTACTTTTTCATAATGGTCTGTGTTTTTGGAAGCTTCTCATTGGTCGATTTTAGTCACATTTCAAAGTGCAACTGAATATTTCCTGCTGGTTATTGGAGCTGCATGATTTTGCCAAATCATCATGTTGTAACACTGTTTTTAACAGCTAATGACTCAACTCCAAAATTAATCAAACCTGTTTTTGTATTTTCAAAATGACACCCTTTTAACAT
Organism: Lamprogrammus exutus; assembly: GCA_900312555.1. Taxonomy (NCBI): domain Eukaryota; kingdom Metazoa; phylum Chordata; class Actinopteri; order Ophidiiformes; family Ophidiidae; genus Lamprogrammus; species Lamprogrammus exutus. The sequence continues at coordinate 858 of OMOW01103144.1, read as the reverse complement.
ATCAAAATGAAATACAATTAATGAAATAGATTTAACAATGCAAGTTGTCGTTACTCTTACCTTAACATCAATTTCATGAAAATATCAACAGTTAATATTCATGGGTCTTTAACATTTAATAGTCTGTATATTATTTGACACTAGACAAAGTGTATGGAACCACTGACACATTCAGGCTAAAGTCACCAGTTAACATGGGCACTAGCTAATCTGAGCACTGCCTTATCCAACATATCAGTGTATGCTATGATGGTTAAAAAAACAAAAACCTTTAAAGAGCTCCAAATACACTTTCATTAAATAAAAGAGTTAAGCAGAACGGACTGATTTGTAGTATTTGTGACATTTATAGCCTCTGTTTGTTTTTGTGGCATTATGTCTCAGCAGTGTTGTGCAGAGAGGAGGAACCATGCCTTTCCTCCATGGCTTTAGAAGGATCATTTATGAGTATCAGCCGCTGGTGGACGCCGTGATGTGCGTGGTGGGTCTGGAGGAAGGAGATAGCACCCAGGAAACGAGGTAAGACCGAAACTACCTGTCCATGGCCACAACAAAGAAGGAGATCAATTTGGAAGATTCACTTGCAACTGTGATCTTCTCTGCTCTTGTGTCCAGAGTGGGCAGCCCGGAGGATGAGAGTGGACTGTGCAGCTCGTTGAAGGAGCTCCTGGACAAAGAGTCCCAGTCAGACGTGTTCAATGAAGGCATCAGCTACGCTCTGTTTAAGGTGGCCGAGCGTGGGCTGTTGTCTGCGGCTAAGATCCTCATTCGCTACGGCGCCGATCTCAACTTTGAAGGTGAGACACAATGACATACTGTAAATTCAATTTTTAATGTGTTATTTTTCATACTTCCACA
>OMOW01103137.1:0-17191 GCA_900312555.1 Lamprogrammus exutus | reverse complement strand
ATCGTTGTATTTACCTACAGTTTTGTCCAGTTTAACCCATAACTATAGACAGCTATACATGTCCAACCAGCTTGTTTGATGTTACAACATAACTCAATGCAGTTGTGGTCTTATGCACCACGCTCAGACTCTTGAAGTGTAGATAGTTCTGTGGATGGGTGTAATTCTTGGGAGAGGTCACTTCATGCAGTTTTTGCCTGCCATAAAATTAGTCATAGTCACCCACAGTGCCAACATTTTATGCTGCGTTCCTCACAGTATCTATAAAAAAAAAAAAAAACATTCACACATTTTACTCCTCTCAAATGGAAGGATTGTTTAGTTTTGTGATAAATATAAAAGGACAAAAATCAGTGACACCCCACCACCACCTCCACAGCACCACCACAAATTAATGCACTGCCCTTTGACTCTACAACTTACTTTATTTTCTTCAATTTTATTTATTGTTTTGTGTTTTAAGCCAGTAAAGACCATGGGACTTGGTGCCATGATAATTCTCTTACAGTGCTATTGTGTGAAATTATAATCACTTGTTATGGAATAATTTTTATAGTCTTTTTCACACCAGATTTTTTTTTGTATTTGTACAGTGGCTTGGTGATACTGAAATGTTGCCATGAGTTGATATTGTAACCAATAAAAAAAAGCTTTTAACCAAGAAAATACAATTTTGGCTTATTTCTTGAACTTACCAAATATAAACTGTATAAATGTGTGCATGATTATGTATAGCATTATATTTACTCATTTAAATAAAAAGGAATGTTCAATAAGCAAAGGTTTGTTTGGATTGGAAAACTTAAGTTTCATTCCACAAAATGATGGATTACTGCTTGAATCAGAATAGGATGGATGATTTGTTTGTTAGCAGGATTATTCTGAAAGGTATTAACCCATTTTGGATCAAACTTGGTGGAAGGATGCAGCATAGCCCAGTGAAGAACCCATTATACATTTAGATGTGACCAGGATTTTTCAGAATATATTTTAGTCAGTTTCTTCAAAGGGGATTGCGCCAGTTTGGAGGGGGCGGGGGGGGGAATCCATCCAATGATGAGCTATCAATTGGTGCAATTCTATCCTCCAATATCTGGAATTTTATTAACTATTGTTGCTTTTGACAAACAAAGCAACTTAGTCTTACCATTATCATGGTGTCTTCTGGGGCAGCACAGTGTTGCAGTGGTTGTAACATTACCTCACAAGAAGGTCATGTGAGTTTAACGCAACACATTGCCCTTGACCAAGGCACTGTAGACAGTTAAACCCCGAGCACCACACTATGGCTGCCCACTACTCTACTGCAGTTAGGATGGGTCAAATACAAGAGGACTCACTTCCCCAAAGGGTGTGGCATCAATAAAATATCTAAATTGTTAAAACAAGACAAATTTTGTCTAGGTAGAAGTATGTGCTCCACTCTGTGTCCTTCTAGGCTTTCAGGTAGCAAACACTTTATAAAATTACCTCAGTATTTTGGAAGGAAAACCTTGAAATAAATGCATAAAAACAATTTGTTGTCGATAGTAGCATATTTAATTCTGTCGAGAGGTATTTCAACTCAAATTTAGGAAAGGAAAACATTTTTACAAAGTGCAGATTGCTGGATCATGCTGGGTTGGGTCCACTGGGTAGAAATGTCAGTATAAAATGACATTATCTAAAGATTTATCTACAGTTTGGACTGGTACAAAATTAAACATGAACCTACAATAGACGTGCGTCATTTTCCTCTTAATGAAATTATCCTCTTAATGAAATTAACCAGATGAAATACTATAATTCCTTATTAGAATTAGTTTTGAATTTTGCCTTAACAGAATCTGACAGACACACCAATGTCATTTGTTCCAAAGAAAGTTAGTCAAAAAGGCATATTCACAGTAAGAAGCACATTAGTGTCAAAATATAGCACCCCAACAGTCTCCACAGATTGTAACGCCACCTTGTGGAGTGACTTGGGACTCCACCAATCTGTTTTTGTTTGTATTACAGGCAGTTTTGTTCTAGTCACTTGGTTCCATAAACACAAAGCAAGGTGGGACGGTGTGATCTCTGTTTCATCTTTTCTTTCCTTCAGGGCAGAAACGCATAATTTCATATTTAACCATTTTGACTATACAATGTAAAATAATAATATAATAATAATATTGAAGAAAGTGTTCAATTCACAATGTTGTGAAACAGAAAAGGAACAAATCTTCACATTTGAGAAGTAGATGTTTGACATTTTTACTTGATGAATGACCTAACATCGATGAGTTTCCATGTAATGGACCCCTCCTCAGCTCTGTCGACCACACTTGAACGGGTGAAAGTGAGTTTAGTTGAGGATGCCCAGCGAGGAGGCGTCCTGCTGAAGGAGACCGGGGGCTTAACAGGAGCCAAATGGAACAGAAATGCAGAGGCTGGTCCTGCAGGTCACTGCTGAGGCTGCAGGTACTGCTGTGTGAACGCCTCCAACTGTCGCTCCATCTCTGTGGCTTTATGTCTGAAGAGGAAACACACATTACCTTTAAAACATATTCCTACAGTACACATGCCAGGCAACACTTCTTAATGTTATTTTCTAAAATGCAATTCTAGGAGATTTGGCTGAGGTTAGTCCTTAAATGTCTGGAAAATGTGAAGCAAATTCATGATAGACAAAAATTGAACACTTTGTTAGTCCTCTGGTAATCACTCAGTCTGCCCAGAAATGCACACCCACAGTCTTAGCGACTGCCCCCACTAGTAGCAGGACTGCACTGACCGTAGGCTCTTGGAGCGGCTCTGGACGGTCTCCAGCTGATTTATCTTGGCGGTCAGCTGGCAGATTTCTGTCTCCAGCTCTTTCTGTGTCTGGTCCACCTGCTGACAGAGTCGAGCAAAGGTCGTCGCCATCTCCCTGGTAACACAGAGGGCACAGTGCCGCATCGCTTATTTATTCAGCCCAGCTACAGAGGGGGGGCACGGGTGGATGAGGCAGTGGTGTGTGTGTGTGTGTGTGTGTGTGTGTGTCAGAATTAGGAAGGTTATGAGGTGTCAGGCACTGTCAATCAGTCAAATACCACTGACAGACATTAAGAAACAAAGAGGGCAGTTTATGTATGCTGCATTATAAAGGATAAATTCACCTTTGCTATAACATTGCTATAACTTTTTTGCCTGGTGAGACATTTAGTACACGTGATCATAAATGGTCCACTTTAATGCTGCTCTGTGTAATTTGTTGAACCATCACATGATGCTTTTAGTGGCATCAGGACTTACTGTTGGACCTGGTGGCTGCAGTTTGCACTGGTAAAACTGACAATGAGCTGCAGTTTCTCTGTGGCGTAGTCCACAAACTGGCGTTTCAGAGTGCGCTCCTTAGCCTTCGTGGTCCAGGTGAGTCTCTCATACAGGTACAGCAGCCCGTAGAGCGAGGCCGACAGGGCGATCAGCCGCCAGCCAACTGTTCGACACACCTTGAAAAATAAATATTTGAATTATGCCCAGTAAGTACAAGAGGCAATAAATATTTCAGAAGATTATTTTTCCTTTCAAAATAAATCTCTGAGCTGAAACAGCCAGAACAGAAGTCGTGATGTTTTTTTGCAACGTACCACTGCTCCAACGATGACAACGCTCATTGAGGTGCGAGAAGTGAGGGATGCCACATTGTTCGCCATGGTCAACATCAGTTCCTCCTGGGTCATAACGGCTTTCTCCTGGTTGGGAGGAGCTACCAGGGAGGGGGGTCCTGATGCGGGCGTACCCGCTGGTGGCAATGCTGGCTGAGAGGCCTAAATACGGCAGCAGAAGCACAGGATGAGTCCGTCACAGGGTTCCAAACGTTCTGATCAGTTTTGTGGAATTTTTTCAGATATGATTTGACATGAGGAGCATGAAGTTGATACTTGCTCAATCTAGCTGACAAGACCAAATCATCCCAAAGGTGAAAATAGCTCTGGACATAATGAAGCTTGGTCCTTAAACATGTATATAGTTTGCATTGACTTAACAAGAGCCTTGTCTGTCTCTCTATCCTGTACCTGGAAGCTCTTGTCCATCAGTCTGAGGGCTCTCTGTGCATTAGCTGAACCCAGGAAGCGGTGTACTAACGCTGTCCAGCCCAAAGAAAACTGGAACTCAATGTTTTCCTGGAAGTCATTGCAAAGTGTGGCACAGTTCAGGTCATAACTCAGGTCAAATTTCCTGCTGGGCACAAGCATGTGGATTTGACTCTGAACACCAGAGGGCAGCAGAGGGACCATGCTCTCTGCACAAGAGGAAACATCAAAAGTGAGAATTCAGTTACAACACAAAGAAACAAGAAAGAATTCAAAAGCACTTATGGAAATAAAAGGTGACTTATCATCTTTTAAAGGGCCATTCTTCAAAACGATCACTTTTACTTTGATACTTTAGCACATTTTATGGCTAATGCTTCGAGTATTTCATTTGAGGTTTTTGAATGCAGGATCTTTACTTATAATAAAGTAAGTGTTCTTTTAAGGCTTCGCTTTTCTCACTTAAGACAGCTTTAAGCGCTTAATCCACCAATGTAGTGGCTCAAACTCTGCATCTTAAAACTGACAATAAAAACCACAGACAGAATGACATTTCCAGCAGGACTCATTCTCTCTGCAATTCAATCAAAATGGCCATAAATGCATTTGTAAAGTAATTTGATTTGAACTGAACCATCTTCTGCTTCTTTTTTTTATCTCGGCTTAATATATCACTCCAGTTTCATTACAGCATGTGGAGCCTTTTCGTCAGAGGGCACATCAACACCTTTTATAACATCACTGTCAATGGGCACAGCTTGCACACGTCTGACGCAGTGACGCATTTATAGCATGATGGGATGTGGGATAGCATTAAAAAAAAGATTAAAGTAAATATAGCAGTGTGCACCTCAAGGTTTTCACTAACTTAAGCCACTCTCTCTGAATGAGGAACCATGTGGATAACAATGGCAGACTGAACAGATCTGGACTGGGCTGATTTTCTATTGAAAATGTGATTTATTCTGATTTCACATTTTTTTCATGAGGAACTGAAACATGGATAATAAAGGTATCCCAGCATTCCATAGGTGGTCTCATAATTTTGTGTGTTTGCGGTTTGATTACCTATCATGTATTTTTGAGAAGACTGGACTGAGGCATTGATGGCGTCAGAGCAGCGGTAGGACAGATTCTTGCCCATTCCCTCCTCCACATGGGCCAGCAACTCCTGACAACACCAACAGGGGTCAGAGGTCAGATGGAGAGCAGTCAATAGAAGGACAGGGTATAGAGCATATTAGTTTTCAAGTTTCAGGGTGGGAAAATGGCACAGTTGATGGATATCCAGCAGGGTACAGTTGCCGTGTGTGGCATGCTAGCTTATGCATTACGGCAGATTCCAGCTATATCAAATTGGCGTGTGGAAGCAGAGCTGTTGAGGTGGTGCCTCCACTTACAGACTTGTAGATCTTGAGCACATGAGGTGAAGGATGGAAGTCAGCATGGAACTCATCAACGATTACATGGAGACGGCAGATCTCCTCCCCCATGGCACTGGACACCTGGAAGAAACACAACCAGCTATCAGTCAGCAACAGCACAGCATGCAGGGCTTCAGTGTCTTGCACAAGGAACCCTCAGCAGGGTTTTGCTCTGTTTGATGGATCTTTGAATTGCTTTTCCAGTAAAAATACCACACATTTGATGATAAGGGCCACTGACATGTAAGGATGTGCTGCTTTTCTGCTTTTTAAATCATTGCTGACACAGTAAAATGATGTATTTGAGATGTTTTTACATGGTAGGCATTTGGCTGAAACGCTGCTGTTAGTCTACAAGTTTTCTGCTGTCTGCGTTACCTTGGCTTCCACATCCTCACTGATGGCTTTGATCTTCTTCTTGATGTCATCAATCAGTAAATTTAGCTGATTCCTGACAAAGTCCAGCCGGTCCATCTGATACTCTCTGTCCTCCAGAGCAGCCACTCTGAACCCCCAACAGGAAATGTTGTCACAAACACAAAACGAGCAGCTAAACCATCTTCAAAATTAATTATGTTAAAATATCTGAAGGGCAAGATAACTGAATCTCTGTGATGAAGTCTACGTTTCAGATGTCACCCTTTTCTCTGACAATCTATCTCTCTATGCCCTTTATGAAGTCACTCAACAACAGAAAAACAGTATAAGTAATATGAGATGTCCAGAAAAAACCCTACCAAGCCACACAGGAGCAGGAGAGAAAAATGTATTGGAACAAGACACCCACCTCTTCTCTGCCGCCTCGATGTTGATGGTGTCCATGATGCCCTGGACTTTTTCTGTGATCTGCTTGGCCCTGATTGTGTGCTGCTCAAACTTTGTTTTCACTGCTGACTGCGAGATACACTCCTGCGAGGCCATAACACACAAGTTACTGTGATGATTATTGGGGCTGCTGCCGCGCGGGGGCATGGCCCCACCGGGGACGTACAGTGGACAAGATAGACACCTGCTACTGAAACTCAAGAGAGGAAACGGAAACAGAACAAATGTGAAAATGGCAGCAGCAGAGTGTGTATCTTGTGTCCCACAGCCCACGTTTTGTAACGTCACAGTAATGTGTTGGTGAAGGCATAGCAAAATTATACAAACACATAAAGTGAGGACACTCAAAAATGCAAATGAAACAAAATACATTTTATAAGAAGATATTAGGAATATTGGGTGGAGGGATACATAACATTCAGATGTTCATACTATTGCAGATTTGTTGTTCTTTTAGGGGTGGCTGTAAAGAATTAACAAACAATAAGAACATTCACAGCCATCAGTTGCTGCTTTTGGCCATCTTTGCACTTTCACATGAAATCTCAGTTTCTCTATTTTCTTAAGCACTTTATCAACCTCTCACAATCACTATTAATTGTCATAATTCACAAGTAAGGCTTTTCTACTGTTGAATCCATAGAAGCTCACGTCAGATAAGAGTGTAATGTATTTACTTCTTTGGCTGAGGACAGTAGAGACATTTATGTTATTTGATCACTAAGATCTTACCATAATTCCCTCACAGTATGGACCCAATTAAATTCCCACAATTCTAAACAAAACTCAACAAGATGCAGCAAAACACAGGCAAAGAAATCCATCAATCAAAACGAAGACGGGACAAAATGAAAGCGGAACACAAAGATACGGATGTCCTCGCCTAAGTGAATCTAGACTTCAGCAATGAAGACGCAGGTTGATGGAAAAGGCACAGTGATTGGTCTAGAGGCCACCAGGCTGGAAGGAAGTGCATTTTGGAGAAAGCGAAGTGCCCAAGTCCAGCCGATACAACCAGGACCTCAACTGTGTCTCACTGATTCAATTTCTTTAAACATACAGTATGATAATAATAATACAGGTTCTGACAAACACACACACAGATACAAATTTGCTTCCTAATTTCACCATCTAACTGATACCAATGATGCTTTGGTTCATAGTTTGACAGAACAGCCATTGTGTGTTTCCTCTTCAGTCTGAATTAAAGACATAAATAATGTGAACTGTTTTACTGCTGATTTTCTCTGTCCAGCATCAACACGTGCTTAGCTATTCATGAACCAGTCTCAGTGTTTATCAGCTGCACCTTTACATACAAATAGTCTGCTGTGATTGGCTGCATTTGATTTTACACTGATTATATACGTACACCTGGATATGTGTTTCCGTTAAGCTTCCGGTCGGTGGCGAGTGTAATAGCAGGTGTTTAATGTTGTGCCACGGATTTTACTTTTTCATTCAGACAGGTAAGAGATTTTGCTTTGGGAGGTTTATGAATACATTTAAAGGAAGACAAGGGGAGGACACTGAAACACACACACACACACACCTCAAATGTCCTCTCAAAGCTCTGGAACTCTTTTAGTCTCTCCTGGAAGCCCTCTGCAAGGGCGCCACCTGTTGGTTGAAATAACAAAACAAAAAAATACAGCACCCTTATCATTAAATAAATATCCATCAATCACAATATGTAATGATTTTCAGTGAATTTATGTCCCAATTAGGTCACTGCCATTTTTCTTTTGGAAGTTAGAGCATTTTTGGTGAAATTTGGCCACACTTGCCAGGTCTGTAGGCCTTTGAATGGACCCTTATGGAGCCCTGTGCTATTTCTTCAACAGCAGAAAAATACAGGTTATGCACGCAACAATAAAAGCTAAACGAATCTCGTGCATTCCAAAGTGGAAGCTTGTAAAATCTATTGCACATGCTGCGAACTTGTGTGAGAAGGTACCCTGGAGTTACAAGTTACTTTAGGACAGTAATCCATCGTTTTGGGGTAAAATATCATAGGAAAACACAGATGCAACGGGGAACATATTAGTATCCGACTAAATGTATAACTTCATGTAGAGTAGCTTTCAGAGGCTTTTCCATGTGTTTCATGGATCGTGTTCTTTTGTTCCATGCGGGTTCATTCTATAGACTGTGGCTCAACTACGGACCTGGGAAGCGAACCGTGAAAATCAGCAAAAATGTTTGCTAGTTTGTGCCAATTTCCTCCAAAAATGCGTTTAGGGCACTGAAATACTTAATCTATGGCTTTGTGAATGTAAATGCTACGTGCATTTGCCACCTGATCAACCTGAAAAAGGATGCTGAGATACACCAACATGAGGGCCTTTTCTTTCCTGCTGCCTGTAACGTGAAGGCTCACCAGATTCGGGCATGCCCTGCGCACGCTGCATGCGCGAGTTCAGCACCTCCTTGGCAGAGACGAAGAAAATGTGGTTGGGCGCCTGCTCACGATCCACCACCTTCAGCTCCTCCACCAGGAAATTGACACAGCGGTCCGTGTGCTGCTTCCTCACCTGGAGGAGGAGGAGTCACATTATGCCACTGCAACATCAGAAATATTTCAGCAATAATGAAAGCTAGACAAAGAACTGCATTGGGCATCAAAATTGAAATTCTACACGTTAAAGTGATAAAGTAGATCCAGACTCACGTCCTCCATGTATTCTGGCTCATTTGCCGAGGCGTCCCAGCGGTTGTTGAGGATGAAGATGTTGGGCTTTGACAGACGTTCATTAACTTTATGGAAAAAGTGCTTTTCCTACACGATGGAAAGGTGAAGAGAGAATAAAGGGTTGTCTGTCATGTTACAAGTTGCTCAAATCAATGAAAAAACATTATTTAAAGCCTCTTTTTCTTGAGGATGAAAACCCCCTTTACCCTCTGCACTATTCAGGAAAATTAACTTTAACCCTTGTATGTTTCTATCTGCTTCATTTAGAACAAGCAAAGCGGGGTGGGGGGGGATTGTTGGGGTTTAAAATACAGCTGGGATTCAAGCTCTCTCTGACACGTGAAACACTTTATTTCAGTGTTTTATTTTCATTATCATTCATTGCCTACATGGACATAAATGACGTGAAACCCCCCGAGTTCATTTCCATGGAAACGCACTGTGGGGAATGTGTTTGTGCTTTCCCTTTTAGAGCTGCAGCTGAGCTAAGGAGCGCTGCGGCGGCTGTGTGCCCTCTCTCACATTGCACGAATACCTGAGCGAACAGAAACACGAGCAGGCCAGTGTGTGCTGGTTGCAATAAACACAGCGCAGGAAACATCTACTCTGGCCCCTTTGGTTTACAAACTTAACTCATTCAGGTTAAGAATTACAGCTAAAATCATAAAATAATACAACATTAAGTTAAAAATGTTTTGTTTGCTATTCTGAGTGATAATTATATATTATGACTGAAATATTTTCCCACCACATGACATTATATTCAACTTTCAATATTCAACTGACGGGACAGAGCTATTGGTGCCAAGATGGGTTTGGAGTGGAGGAATTACCGTGTTCATAAGCGTGGATTCAGAGTTGGCCACCAGCACAAACACGTCGGCATCCAGGCAAAACTTGTCAATCCAGCTGTCCAGTTGTGTTGTGACGTCTGTCCCAGGGCTAGCGAGTGCAAGGGAGGTCCAGGGGTCAAACAACAATGCCCAAAGTCACAACAATTACACAAAGCACAAAGGACTAAGCAGAGAATCGTCAATGAGGGAGAGTTTCATGAAACATTCAGGTAATGTTGAAAGCAGGAAGCAGTGAAGGCCGGGAACCATGTTTCTAGTCAACAGGACGCAGGACGTAGGTGGTGCTGGTTAAAACTTACAGAGCAAACCAAACCGTCAGGCAATACAAGAGTCTACTGTGCACAAATATCCTAAGAGGGCTCAGCTGTGTGTGGGCCTGAGGATTATACAGCAACAGAAAATCTGAGCACTGTTAAGCCAAACCACACCAGGGATAAATGTGGCTTAGGAATTATTATTATATTATTATTACACATTTTGTCTCACCGGGTTTCTACTTTTAGACCTCAGATTTAAACATCCAACAGGGGCACCAGATCCCCTTTTTAAGCACTCTCAATAACTTCACATGGACACCTTCCATATTCTAAACTGAACAGCTCTGTCTTCTTCTTCTGATGCCGTCAATGTTAAGGCCTAATGATATTGTTGAAAACACAGTTGAACATTTTAATGGTATTCAATGGCATAGCGTAAGGGCTATTTGACGGATAAGTAAGAATGATCAGTTTAACAGTTTAACTTGTCACTAAAACAATAGGTTGATATACATCTTCAAAACATGAGTATTTGGACTAAACCATTTTTTGGGGCACTTAACTTGACTTCTGGGTTAGGTAAGGGGCTGGTTGGGGATCTGCTCAGACATCCTCTTACCTGTCTACAAGCACCAGGTCATCTCGAAGCAGGGCACACTTCGTCTTTGGCCAGAAGACACGGACGAGACATCCTGCGTCCAGACTCTCGTCCATGTGCAGAGCATGAGCCAGCTGGTTCACCGTCTACACCCAGAGCAGATTGACACTGATGTTATGGCATGATAACGTAATCACCTTGGACATAAAAACAAGGCGCAGCTATTATTAGTGCTATAATACTGTTAACTTAATCAATTTCTTCTTCTACTAAAATATTCCTGCAATGACTGAGTTTTACTATGCTGAGTCTCTTCCATGGTTATTTCTTTTAAAGGTGCTGACAGACACATACTTAATGACAACATCAGGCTTTTCATTAATGGCGAGCACTGTATGAAGCTGATCCCACTCATATTTAAACTCTTGTGCATTCTGTTTAACACGTCACACACACAGCAGGCTTCCACACCAGTCACCTGACACATTAAACCTCCAGTTTTACTATGACAATACATAGCTGGAGGTTCACATACTTTCACATATGTTGGGTTTGACCATGTTCTCCATTTAAACCTGGAAGGAAATGATCGACACCCAGTAACTTTGGGTCGGTTAGATCCCAAATATCAAGTCAGCAGTTTTAAAAATAGAAGGCTGATAGCAAATGTTGGTGAATTTCCATCTAAACACACACTCACTCTCATTTCTGCCTACACTGTTTAGTTGTTTTTTTTAAATCACTGCTCTTTAATGCTGCCTGTAGAATCAAAGATACGAGCTTGGTTATCAGGGTGAGGAGGAGGGAATTTAATCAACTTGTATCCTCACTCCTGTGACCTATTTCTGTACGATAACACTTCAACAACCGCTAATATGTCCTAGTCTGCTGAGTGTGCTTCTGCCCTTTGAGTCAATAACAACACACAGTTAAAGATTAATAAGTTCACTATGGGTTACTACCACTCCACCAACAGAGAAATGTGAGGAGGTGCAGGATCATCCCATTAGATTTCTGTTGCTTGATGGCAACAGCTGGTCCAAAGTGTATGTGTTTGTTTAAAACTATGTCCTCAATCACTCTAGGAGAGGTGCTGAGTTCAAAACTGTCAACTGCTGGTTTCCCACAGCAGCTCTAAAAGTATCACTTTGTGTAAAAATGTCAACTGGAAGCAGTTTGTTGCTTTAAAAAGTGCAAAATGATTATTAAAAGTTGAAACCTTGATGCTCTTCTCCTCCTCAGATCCCTCTGTCTTGAGGAAGGCCTTGTCATCATCGGTGCCCTCCACACTCAGGAAACAGTTGGTGGTGTGTCCAATGCCGCTGGGTAACACACGGTCCCTCAGCATGGCATTGATCACTGTGCTTTTACCATTACTGGTCCTAGGAACAAACAAACAAAAAACAGTCACTGATTATGAACGAAGACAAATAATTCACACACATTTCTAATTTCCTCATATACTGAAATTACAAATCAGACTTGATCTGCTCATGTCGATGCTAATACAGCAGTGCAGCTACTATCAGACTCGGATGGATAATCTGATCACACCTGCACCAGGGAAAGGTTTTCCACTTAAGGATGTTCAAGAAACACAGATTCTACAACGGATTGTCCAACAAATTAGAAGAAATCTTTTTTTCCTATGACATTTCTACCTTCAACTGGATTCACAGGTTTCCTTTTACATGAGAGTATCAGAGTACATTATCTTGAAATGTAAAATGAAACCAAAGGCACATTCTTCTTAAGGTGTCACGTAGTATTGCTGTCATTATATTGTTAGTCGTAAATAAATGTGTTTTAGACTGATTGTAACATCTATGTTCATTCTTATCATAAACAGGAGTTAGCATAGTACAAAGCAATAGCATCATAATACGACACTGATAATTCAGAAAGTGTGACATTTCTGTGGCTATGGACGGATTTACCTGCCAAAAAAGGCCACCTTCATGTGTCTGCGTGCAAGCACCTCCTTAATAATAGCCAGTTTGTCAGCATACGCCTGAATCTCCAACTTCTGATCCTGGCTTGCAATGTTCTTCAAAGCTTTATTCTCACATGTGTCTGTCAAGCACAAACAGTCAAACCAGATGAGAAATACACACGACATTTAACCATAAAAAAAGTTGGGAGACAAATGAGAAACAAATGATGGGTGAAGCTTCTCACCTTCAACAAACTCTGAAGTTTCCTTCACATACTCCAGTAGCTTTTCAAACACATCACTGATCTTCTTCTTGGCCACCACAAAGTGCTTGAGAGGAGAAAACTCCCCTGTAGCTGAATCAGTGCGCCTGAGCGGAGGGGCTTCAGCCATAGTTTACCAATCTACACAAATCACACACACACACACACACACACACAGGAGGCACACCAGAGGTCAAATCTGACACATGACTATATCACACACATTGTTTGACAACTATGATGGGCAACACCGTGTAGCTCAAACTGCTGGTAGTTCCGGTTTGTTTTAAACCTGCGGATGCACGAGATTAGCTTTCGTTTCGATAGATTCTGCAACGCTAAAAGATGATTGGCGAGATATGGAGGTTATCTAACCTAAAGTTAGGCAGTTAACACGTTAGCGTGGGTGACCACTATGTTACACGTGAATACGACTGCCTTAGCTATCACATGCAATCGCTACATAGATCCGTACATGCGACATTTCTTCACTATATGACTCATTTTTAACTGGTACCTTTCAGAGTGGACCCCGCCGACTTCAGGTGCTCACAAGCAGGCTACAAGCTAACGTGACATGCACCGCGCGGCTAAGCTAGCATGAGCACAGCCAACGGTTTCTTTCCTCACCACAGTCCTGCGACGGTCCGTGTCTTCTTTTCATTACACAAAATAAGCCGTTCCAGGCCTAACAAAACAAAGAGACCCTGACAATACTGTAGGAATAATGCTGTCAGACTGGTTAAAGCCCTGTATGTTATCCTCTACAACAGATAGCCACAACATGAGACACTTCCGGGACAGCTTTCAAAATAAAAGTGCGGCCCACATGTATTGGATACCATATGGCTCCAGGTCAGAGGGCAGATGAGAAGGGGATACAACATAACTGGGTATCAGCCTACAAGCTTGAAGATGGACTACGTCGATTTTACACCTCAAATTCTGTTTATTGGTCATGAGGAACACTATTCAGACAGCAAAAACAACTGTTTAAAAGCCTGTGTGGCTGTGGTGGGAGATATGCATAGTCAGGGAAACTGACACTCATGACATCACAAGGGTTTCCTTTGTGTAAGAACTACAGGATGTAAACCTTGTGATATCACAGCGGACAGGTTCCCTGACTTTGTAGATCTCCTATACTCTCACAAAAGCCTTTACACATGTGTTCTCACACACTTAATAGTACCCCCATGACTGATAAACTGAATTTGAGGTGTACGATTGGTTTAAAGGTCAAAATCTGCAGTTGTGGCAGTTTTGTAGAGGAGTTTCTATGAGAGATTATTCATTTATGTGTGTTTTTGTGAAAACCTGAGACTGAAAGGTTGATAGATTATATTTTGTGTCAATAGTCTGAGGTGGAAACCCATGATAGTGCTTATTCAAAAGAGCTGTGGCTGCGGTGTGTGTGTGAGAGAGAGAGAGAGAGAGAGAGAGAAAGAGAGAGAAAGCTCGCTGACTGTGGCCCCAGGCAGACTCTCATCAGTCAGAATAGTGAGAACACTGAAAAACCTGCAGCAGAAATCCCCGGCCTCTGGTTTGGCTTTGAGATATTTGTCAATTACTAATCACCTCAGGAATTTTGGATCGATCTCGTTCTTCTTTTTTTCCTCCTGGCTTTTTAAGATTATGTGTGGATTTATGATGGAGAATTAAAATGGTGAGGAAGAAAAAGCTGCTGGTGTTTGAGTAAGTATTCCTCCTGTTTATGTGTTGCTTTGTATTGGCTGTTAGAACCTCTGACATGAATGAATTTAATCATTCACACATTTATCCTCAATGAAATCACTATAGTAATCCTATAATATTTCTATATGGACTTCAACAGTGTCTTTGATACATTATTTCTATATTTCCTATGGTGTCACTACAGTATTCCTCTAATATTATGGGATCAAATATAACTTGAATCAGTTATACCATTATGTTTTCATTACTGTCAAATGTATAATGGTTATATTACATACAGTATTTTCCATAAGATTGGATGAACCACATCATGTTTCGCAGTCTGTAGCACACCTACAATGTTAATGAAGTTTATTGTTCAGTAAAATAATATGTGGCCTTCTTTTTCAGCAGGACTACAGCATCATACATTAATGATGAGATAGATATACTAATTGCTCTCCTGGGCAGATATAGATTTCATTCCATCCAGGTGTCATTTAGATCCAACATGTGCTGTTGTTGCTGTGGAATTAATAGAAAGAATTTGAATTTAAATAATCATTATCATTATTGATTTGTCAGAAGTCATTTATTGTATAATATCACTATTTATGAATTAAAGCAGTTTCAGTGTATTATTGGAATACAAATTAGCTCTTTATGGACAGGTATTTTAATGTCAAATAACCTCAGCTCAAGCTATTTTTCTGTCAGCTTCCCCATTATGCTGGTGCTATTGTGGCAACATATGTGACACAGGAGCTTATATGTGTATTGTCTTTGTGTATTGTCTGTCTGTGTGTGAGCAGGTGTGTATTGTCTGTGAGTATGTATGTGTGTCCTTTACATTCCACCATTCTATCCAGCATTCTCTCTCTGGGAATTTATTATTTTCCATACAGTGTATCACCCCAAGCTGAAGATATAAGATATAACATTATTAAAGTTTCACCGTTCTCACATTCTCATTTACTGATCTTTCAGTGGGTAACATTTAATTTTTTGCAGTCTGTGACAAGGCAACCCATCTGTCTTTCCCCTTCTTTTGTAGAATTTGTGGAAGCATGATGTGGGATGGATAAACAACAACAAAGCTCTACTGTAAGTCATCTGAAATGCTGTTTGTATGGAAGTGTGTGTGTCATGGTGAGTGGGTACGAGGGTATGATGAGGGTACAATTGACCCCGTTGACCTCCAAAATGGAAACATTGTTATGTGTGAGTATGAGTATGTCAGTGTTCCTTTCGCAAACTTGTTAACAGCTATTCGTTTTCCTAAACTGTAACACTAAAAAGCATTCAATGGCAGTTGTAATATCTGCAGTATTAAAAGGTTGATAGAATAATATGATTCTAATTTATTAGTTTAGTTTGTTATTCTGGCCTTCTCAGAACCGAATCATCCACACTGCTATTGTGTTGGAAGTTTATAGAGTAAAAGGCACATCGTTTACCTATTATCTTTTAAGTTTTAATCCCAGTTATTAAATTCCAAATGTTAGATTTTTATTCAAATAACAAATTTCTCTCCCTCTTTCTCTGTCTCTCTCTGTTAGATGGCCTCAAATGACCCTGACCTTCTTGATCCCCCCGGTGACCCCCAGCCTGGTGACCTCATTGAAATCTTCAGACCTGCCTATCAGCACTGGGCTCTCTACTTAGGAGATGGTTACATCATCAACTTAACCCCTGTTGGTCAGTCACAGCCTCCTAAATTGGAGTTTACCCAGGCTGAGCTTCGTTAACACGGAAGTAAACAGCAGCTCTGACCTGGAATCAGCGAATTATCAATGTGATTTCAAATGAAAATGAAATGAAGAAGGCAGTGCAGTTTATAAACTGTGCATGAGTGATCATGTCAGTGTTATTACAGTGATTGGACTGATGAGAGCACTATAGCTAAACACAACATAAACTGTTAAACTACAGCTCAAAGGACACAATGCTTGTTGCATTTATCCATCTGTTGCGAATCTAGTTCAGTAAAGAAACACAGCCAAAGGTTTTCAATCTAGCGATTAATGTTATGTTAATGTTAATTATGTTTGTATTTATGCTTTAAGTCTTTCCATTTACACTATAAAGCCTAAAGATTTTTAAATTGGACAGTTGTTTTCTGTCAGTGCTTCTCATCAGTAACCTGTGGCCCTCCTTTTCCTCCCCAGATGAGAGCCAGGCAGCTGCCATGTCCAGTGTGAAGTCTGTTTTCAGCAGGAAGGCAGTGGTTCGCATGCAGTTGCTGAAGGAGGTCGTGGGAGGTGACTCGTACCGTGTCAACAATAAATACGATCACAACCACACACCTCTGCCCATCTGTGAAATCATCCAGCGAGCGCAAGTCCTGATTGGCCAGGAGGTGTCTTACGACCTGCTGGGGAGTAACTGCGAGCACTTTGTTACCCTTCTGCGCTACGGGGAGGGGGTGTCTGAGCAGGTCTCTCACACTGTTTCCTCTGTTTCGTTAGCCTCATCAGGCCATGATAATAACTTTTCAGTCCAAAAACAAGCCCCAAACTTCATCAAACTTGTCAAATAATATTTCTGAATAGAACAAGACCTTTAAACTGGATTTAATTTGCCAAATTTGATGAAGTTTGGGGCTTGTTTTTGGACTGAAAAGTTATTATCATG
>OMOW01103134.1:0-12810 GCA_900312555.1 Lamprogrammus exutus | reverse complement strand
TAGAGGTCAGATTCTTCCTAAGAAAATTTGTTTCTTTTAAAAAAAAAAAAAAAAAAAAAAAAAATTGGAACACTACCAACACCTTTCTGTCTGTATATATGTCATGACAGCATCAAAATCCTCCAGCTCTGTCCTAACCACAGGCTCAGTAAAAACATTTTTCTTGCTCCTGGCAGTGGTTCTGGGGAAGCATTCAGATGGATGCTCGGGCTGGAGAGTCCATGTACCTCTACGAGAAGGTGAGTGAGGCCAGTATGTTAATTCATGTTTAATTTAAGCACATCTACAGGATGCAATACATGTAAGTAAGGCATCAGAATATGCAGAAAGTAAATCAGGGAATTCTGGAATACTTTGACTGCATTTATTTAAATTATCAGAAAAAACTCTTTTCAGTGGTCTCATTTCCTTCACCTACCAAACATGGCTTTAGATGTGATGTGATGTGATCAATGCCAATACAGGAAAGGATATTGCCAAAGGAAATTATACTACATAGAGGTTTTTATAGTACATAGATTTTTTACAGGTGCATTGATGTTTTTATAGTTCACAGATCTTTTATGTTTATTTGCCTATTATTAACTCATCAATCATTACACAATTATTTATTTAATTAACAATCAATTTTCAGTAAAGTTTGGCTCAAGGTTTTTTAATTTTAGTATTTGTATTGTAATATATTGTCTGGTGAGGTTTATTGATTTGATTTGTTGTTGTCATTGTACATTAGTTTTGATTATCAACTTCAATACAGTATTATTTAAATTAATGTTTTGAATTGTTTTTTGTCTAATTTTGATTGTTGATTGATCTGCAGCAGCTAATGAGGTATGCAACAAGCAGAAATAGCTGTGCAGTTAGCTTTACCTAGATAGCCATATGTAGAAGGCTGTGGTTGGGTAAAAATAAGTCGTATTTCAGAACACATATTCTACAGATTAAATGTCAGGTATTAATGATTCATTGAATATTGACGGTTAATGAATCAGATTATTGGTTTAGGAAATTGTTTAAAATTGACATATTTATGTTTTTGTCACTCCATACCACAGAATGATAGCCCAGCGATGAAGAAGGCCGTGTCCCTCCTCTCCCTCACCACGCCCAACAGTAACCGCAAACGCCGCCGCCTGAGGGACACGCTGGCTCAGCTCACCAAGGAGACAGATATTTCTCCCTTCCCCCCACGCAAAAGACCTTCTGCTGAGCACTCCCTGTCTATGGGCTCTCTGCTGGACATCTCAAACACCCCAGAGACATGCAAGACTTTGGCAGGTAAGAGCAGAATGATGGAAAGATAGAAAACTGCTGCTCACATCAACACCTAAAAACCCATTTCACTCTGGTATATATGGATTCCAGTAGGTTTGCAATTTTTGGTATTTACTAATGGTAAAATGTACAAGTTGCTAACTTGGCAGAACTTTTTTTCATTTTATTAATTAAATCAAGAAATTCTATATCTGATCTTCCCCATATGCATGTATGATTTTCTAGTTCGAGTAATTGTAATGTTCATGTTAGTGGGGATGTTTTCACTCTTAATTTTGTAATTACAACGATTCATCAACAATTTTGCTATTTTGTTTTTCCCTTAAATAATTTGTTGCTCTTTATTATTAAAACTTCAGAAAATTAAACTATAGTGAGATTCTTTCATGGCAAGTGTAAACCTCTGCCATGATTTTGACTAGATGAACTAGTCTTCCAGAAGACAGTATAGGATTGAATTCAGTGAGAAAAGAAGGTGCTACTGTCAGCAAGAATGCAATGAACAAAAGGAAAACCAGGGAAAAGAGGAGTAAGACAAACAGGAAAGATAAGAGGAAAAGTTTGTATCCATGTACAAGTAAACTTCAGCAAATGGAGGAAGAATAACAGCTTAGAACGGCTGCAGGTCAGAGTGTCGCCCTAACAGTAGGACACTACTGCAACTGTTACATGTAGCAAATTGCCTTAAACAGGAAATTATGAAAACATTTAAGGTGAGTTCTTCGGCTCCCAAGATATTTCTTAAAGTTTGCTTCCATTGATATTTTGTAATTATTATCTCCCTTTCTTTTATGTCGATACTTTGCAAATTTCCCATAAAGCTTAATCCGATGATAAGTCATAAATATGTCGGATTGACAGGCAGTGTCTTTCTGTGCTTTTGGGTAAAGTTAGCTTGATACCTCTCTGTGTGTCTTCTTCTTCCAGAGAGTTCAAAACCATCAAAGAATTCCACTCCAGTCCTGTCCAAGCAGTCAGCCAGGTGGCAGGTATCCAAGGAGCTCTATCAGACTGAGAGCAACTATGTGGACATTTTAAGCACCATACTACAGGTAGGTGTAGGTGTGTGTCTGTGCATTGTGCAAATTACTAGCACTCACTCACAGTATGGCCAGTATTAAGCCACATGCGCTCATTTGGCCTGTCTCATCAGTGGGTCACAGCTGAGAGTCAGACAGCTGCCCCATTTGGGAGAAAACAATTTCATTCCATCTCCCTGCCCTTTACAAAACCTTTCCTCTTCTATATCGTTCCCTCCATTTGGTCCTGCCGTCTCCCTATAATGTCTTCTGTCTTTTCATCAAATGTACTCACACACATCTGGTGTAAGGCCTCTGCTACACCTTTCATTAAAATGTAATCTGTATCTAGATTTGTCATCAGATTAGAAAAACATCTAAATATAAGATGAGTGACAAAATGAATGAAGCTCAAACACAAACCACAGAGCGACTCACCTGCTGAGATCCAATCAAAATGCAAGAAAATTTCTTTGATCCTAAAATCAGATGCCATGATCCATATAACGTATCCAGGTACAAAGATCACCTCTCTTTTTTATTTACTATTTATATTTTATTTTCCATTTTCTTTTATAAGGGTATGACAACAGTACAATACAACAATATGACACGTGGGGGGCTTACGGGGTATGTTCCCAACATAACATCAATTTCATAGTTTTTATTGGTACATCAGATCATCAGAGACATTAATGCATGCTTTTATTACCTGTAGGATTGACTATTGTAATGCTCTACTTTCTGGCCTTCCTAAAAAGAATAAAGCTCAATTACAATTACTTCAAAACTCAGCTGCTTGTGTGCTGAGTAGGACCAGAAAGAGAGCACATATTACATCAATTTTAAAGTGTTTGCTTCAGAATTGATTTTAAGATCCTTTTATTGGTTTATAAAGCTCTTAATGGTCTTGCTCCTACCTATTCAACAGATATGCTTTTAGCCTATGAACCCTCTACATCTCTCAAGTCTTCTGGTGGTGGCCTTTTAATTATCCCTAAAGTCAGAGCAAAAAGCCCACGGTGAGGCATCCTTTTATTTCTATGGTCCACATCTCCGGAACAGCCTCCCTGAAGACCTGAGGGCAGCAGAGAATGTTGAAATTTTTAAAAGCAAATTCAAGACCTACCTTTTTAGTCTGGCATTTAATTGAATTTTATTTATTTCTTCTCTTTATTTATGTATTTTAGTCTGTTTTACTCCTTGATATATCCTTTAATTTTCTGGATTGTTTTCCTTTTAATACCGTACTTTTTATTTCTTGTTTTACTCACTTCAATTCATCTCCTCTCTTTTAGTATTTTATTATTCTATCTTGTGCTCTTAAACTTTCATTTACTTTTTTTCCACTGTTTGGATTACCTCATTTTTCTATTATTACCTAATTTTTCTATTTGAGTTTTTATCTATTTCTAATCCTGCCTCCTCATTGCAAATTGATGGGATTTATGATAGCGCCTCCTAAGTTCCTGTTTTGAGTCTTTGTTTTTATTGAGTTCTTTATGAATTACAAAATTGGAAATTTCCCCATCGTGGGACAAATAAAGGCTTATCTTATCTTATCTTATCTTAAATTGGGTAATTGTTTTATTTTTGTTGTTTATAAATGTTTTATTGTGTGAAGCACTTTGTGTTACATTTTGTTTGTAAGAAAAGTGCTATACAAATAAAGTCTGATTGATTTATAAGAAGCGGTTTACAGTGGAGGAATACATGTTTTCAGGGACCTGACCATTTAAGCGCACAACAGGACAAATAGGGAAATTGGCATGAAAAATATCTGATAGTGTTGAGATTATATCAGCCCAAAATGTTTTCACTGCTGGGCATTCCCATAGTAGGTGTAATAAAGAACCTCTGATACCACAGCCATGCTAGCACAAGTCAGACTGATTCTCAGTCATTTTAGAGAGTTAGACAGGGTTGATAGAATCTTCTACTGCATGAATCTGGGTATAATGAGCTCTTTATATGCTATTCTTGTTCTAGAAGAATCTGGTGAGAAGGGGTTTTGTGCCCCAGAATAAAAAGTGTATTTGCTTGTGTTAGTATTAATTAGACGCCACACATCTGTTACAGAAAGTTGTGACTGCAACTCTTAACCTGCCACTGTTGCTTGTCTATCTGAAGGGAGAGGGGCCTTGGACTGGTCCAGTGCAGGATTGTTAACAGAATTAAAATCCCCCCTGATTCAAAGAGGGCCCTCCATAAATTGAGATATAACTCGCCATATAGAAGAAAGAAAAGTGAGCTGTGTGGTGTTTGGGGGATAGAAATTAAACAATGTACATTTCTCATTCTGAAGCAAGCCTGATACACTAATATATCTCCCATCCTGGTCTGTATAAACACTTCAAAGATACATTCTTGGAAATCAAGATACTGACACCCCTGGATCCCTTGATGCCTGGTGAGGAGAACACCGGACCGACCCACCTTTGTTATAACATTTTTGACAGTTCTGAATTCAAATGGGTCTCCTGCAGCATTGCTATATCACACTTCAAGGGTCTCAGGTGTACCAGAATCTTTTATCTTTTAACCGAGTTTTGAATACCATTTACATTCCAATTGTGGTTCAATTTTATTTATTCTGGTATCCATCTAGAATGTGATCAGGTGATGAAAAACCATGTGAATATATTTTACACTAGTAGATGTCGCTAATGCACCAAGAAAGGGGGGGGAGGTCGTGCCAATACACATATAGAATACTAAATATGTACAAGAAAAGAAAGAAAAAACTTAAATTAAGGAAATGACATCCCAATGGCAAATGGGCCAAGACATTCAGGGAAGCATCCATCCTATTTGGTGACGTTATCATTACTTGATTCCTGATATATATACATACATACGTATGTATACACATTACATCACAAAAACTATGCGAATATTCAGTAACGTTACCATTACTTGATTCCTGATATATATATAAATTATATTATTGTTCCGGCGACTTCTATTCTCAAGATCATTGAGTCTCCGTAGTGCGTTCTCCAAATGTACAGGTGTTAGATTGTTCGAGCACAGACTCCATGTTTTCCTCTAGCATCCCTTTGCATTTTTCGGCAATTAGTCTTCAGAGCTGCACGGGTGTCTTTGCTCAGGGACTGGATGGATTTATTCATCTTTTCCAGCTGGCTGTCAATGTCGTTTGTAATCATTTTAAGGTCGGAGGATAGCTGTCTGGCCCATTTGGGGCCATTTTTTCTAGGAAAACGCCGTTTTCTGTTTCCACGGTGTGGTCCACTGACATGTTAGCAGTTGTACTATGGTGCTTTGTGGCTAAATTTTGCCTTGCATGCGGTTTGCCCTTCGATTTACAGTCTTGGTCATTCCTGTATGTTTTTAGAATGTAAAATCTTTTGAATGTCCAAGCCTCGGACGGATTTTAAGCTAATTTTGGTCTAGGCTTCAGGAGCTAGCGCTCAGTGTGCCATCTCTACTTTGAAGGGCGCGTGTCTGTCGATCCCAGAGATCACCTCTGAAGGCACAACACACAACCAAAAGGTTGTGAAAGAAATAATTTATTTTTTAATAGAACATAAAAACTGCATATGTGCATAAAATGAAAGTGCATGAAGTAAATTATATATCTAACCACAGATATTACACCCCATAGTTGAGCATTTTAAGTGTCGTTTTTGGGTGGTTTTGTAGAATAAATGGGGAACCAAATCACAAAAAATTTGTGAACCAAATCACAGCTGATGCTATGAAGGTGGGTGGTGTGTAGCGGTAGCAGAAGATTAGACTGGCCATATTTTGAACAACCCGTTTTCATTCCCAGATCACCTGGCATCACGTGATGTACCCCCAAGGTCCGCTTTTGCGTCTGTATAGCGGCATACAGGGTTTTCAGTTGACTCCATTTTCAATCCACCTGCGGGAGTAGTGGTAGTTAGATGTTTGTCAGGGCTTGAATGACTGATGTGTGTACAGGCTTAATGCTGCATGGTGTCCTTATAGGACTGTGCTGGGATGCCGCAATGTGTGTGAATGCAAACACATGAAATGGGTATGGTCTGGCAGTGTGAATAAACCAAATCCCACAATGCTGGAACAGAAGCCCTGACATCTTTCCTGTCAATATTCTGCAATCTCTGTGTGAAATGACTTCATGTAAATTCATGTAAGACTGTTAAATTTCGAATGCGCCTGTCTCGCTCTAGTAGCCTGGCATTTACCGGTGGAAGACGCACTAGAGTCCTACTCCGCAATCCAGCAATTCAGTAATCAATGCATGCAAGGCCTGCAGCATAGTACTGTTGATTACTGCACCCTAGGTATATTTCATAGTCAGCCCATGCTCCTCTTTCATTGTCGTTTTAATCAATCACAAAGGGAAATATACTTGCAATGTATTTTAGTGCAGCTATTCCCTTTCATAATACAGCCATTTACCAAAGCATCAAATAACGCAAATGCTTATTCAAAAGGGCACCTGTTTTATCTTTCCTTACTGACATTTATTTATTTGACTGTGTGAAGTGCTTTGTGACCTTGTCTGAGAAAAGTGCCACATAGATAAATAAAAAAAGTAGATCTGGATCCCAAGATTCATACAACTTCATTTGATATTTTTATTCTAGCATTATAAAGGTCTGTGATAATAGCATAGAAGGATTTCTCTGCCACAAATGGATATGACAGCTGTTTGTTGTTTACAGTCCTAATAAAATTGTTGTTTTCTATGCAGGCCAGGATTTAAAAGCAAAGATTTTAATCCAATATACAGCTTTCTTGCCGTTTGTGGTTTAATGGTCCTGAAGTAAATTCATCCTGGATGTGCTATACAACATTATTTGCTCAACTACATGTTTTGATAATTGTGTGTTTCTCTTGTGTATACATTTATTTCCAGCTTTTTAAGATTCCACTGGAAAAAGAAGGGCAAGTGGGTGGACCTATCCTAGCCCAAGAGGAATTTAAGACAATATTTGGCAGCATACCAGACATCTACGAGGTTCACACCAGAATAAAGGTAGTGTGCACTTGTCGTCCCTGCACCTGAAGTAGTACACCACGGCTCTGTACGTACTTGATCAAGTCACTGTGTTGACTTGAACAGGAGTTGGCACCTCCTAGAGCTTCCCCCCCAGGATTGAAAAAGAAAAAGAAATAATAATTTAAATATACAAACAACCAATGAAAAGCATATTGTAGATAAGCCGTGAAATAAATAATACCAACATAAATAAATATCAAAATAGGAATTGTCATTACTTAATCTTAATGAAGTAGCATTGTTGGTGCATTACTTCCTGTATGTTGCTTTGTTAAATGCATCAGACTGACCTGGAGGAGCTTCTGACAGAATGGTCAGAGGACAGAAGTGTAGGAGACATCTTCCTCAAATATGTGAGTATAACTACATTACATCTCTACCCATTTGTAGATGTTTAATGTTTTAATGGATACACTTACCTGTATATACATGATATAACATCAGGCAGTCATTACATTATAGCATATCTATCATTAAGTTGACTGATATGTTATTTTTCATAGAAGTCTATTAATGCACTTGTTTCAACTGTGCTATTGGATTAAATTGAACTTAATATAATCTTTTATATTGTATGTATATTCCTAAGAGGGAAGATACAATACAATCTATAATGGTTAACTCTGGAAGCGATACATTAATTAAGGGCCCAGTATACTTCATAGGAAGTAGTACTTTCAGGGCAAAAATACTTCTTGCACGGCTTACAAGGCAGTGATTTGGGCTCTTTGGTTGTTGATACCTCCCCTTTGCTGTAATGCTGTCCAAATATCACATGACTGGTTGTGTCTCGGGTGAAAAGCCAGCATGGCAGAGTTCCACTTTAGTTTTGGTTTCGGTAGCTCATCAAGTACACTGTTTGAAGGCAAAGATACCTAGCTTGTCTGCAGATATCCATCCCTTTATAATAGAGATGTCTTTGAGATTTCAAGGACCTTGAAATGAGTCTTTGGTTAGAAATTGATGAGTTCTCAAATTCAAAGAAAAGAATAAATGCCAAGAGTGTCAAATTGGCTCTGATAACTGATGACTTGTAGGGCTGGACAATATGGGCAAAAAATATTCATCATGATATTTTTCAATCCTTTGGTGATATTTGATATATATCTTGATATTAACTGACGATGACCCACACAGTTTCATGCATTCTCTGTACAGCAAGGGATGCTGTTTGAGGTGGTGGAATAGAATGCTTGTGCTTTCAGATTTGGTAGCTACTTTCTTTGTGCATACTTTACAAAATGACATGGTTTGCTCTGAATCTGTTGTCTTAAACCCAAACCATCTCCATATCACGGACTAAGTCTGCGTCTCTTGCTGCACCGGTCTCATGCCTCATCCACACTAACACAGATAAATTTGAAAACTCATCTTTTTGGAAAATCTGTTTAGGCCTTCCGTCCACACAAATATGGTCCTGTAAATGGCACTCTCCAGAGTGGATGCTGGCTCATTGTTTTAATTTAGAAGGAGAAGCCGGAGCTTTTCACAGCTGCTGTGGTGCGGATTGCGACGAGCTAGTGGTGTATCAGCCATATAAAGATCAGTGATTTTAGACCAGGTCTGGACGGACCAGTGTCTGTCTGTATCTGATTGTCGCCTGTGTACGAGCAATAGGGAAATTGTGCTTTTTCAGGTGTTGTCATGTGGATGGCCGGCTTCTCCAACGTGCTGTGAAAATGTGAGCGTGGGCGAAGATTGTTTTTCTCCTGCCAATCACTGAGCCAGCCTTTTTCACCAGCTTGACCAGCCGCCTAGTGTCCTTGTCTGTCATGCTGCCTCCTCAGCAGACTGCAGCATAAAAGAGGCCACTTGCCACCACCGACCGATAAAACATAAGCAGCATTTCACTGCAGACGTCAAAGGACCTGAGCCTCCTTAGGAAAAAGAGCCAACTCTGCCCCTTTTGGCAGCGGGCATCTGTGTTCATGGACCAATCCAGCTTGTTGTCCAGATGCACTCCCAAGTATTTATAGGTCTTCACCACCTCAATATCCACCCCTCGAATGTTGACTGACTGAAGAGTGGGCTTAGACCTGCGAAAGTCCACTACCATTTCCTTGGTGTTCAGTAGGAGGCAGTTCTTATCACTCCAGTCGTTGAAGGCTTTTGTCAGGTAACTGTACTCCCCTTCCTGCCCATTCCTGATACACGCCGCAATCGTTGTACTGGAAAGTCTGCTGTTTACAATGTGAACAGGAAGGGAGCTAAAACAGTCCTCTGTGGAGCCCCAGTGCTGTTCACCGCTGTCCCAGAGACACAGTTCCCCAGCCTGACGAACTGTGGTCATCCTGTTAGGTAATCTGTAATGCATGAAACAAAGGAGGGATCCACCCCCATCCCTTCAATCTTGTCCCTAAGTATGTGGGGTTGGATGGTGTTAAATGCACTCGAAAAGTCAAAGAACATAATCCTCACTTAACCACCTGGCTCATCCAAATGAGAGTAGGCCCGGTGGAGCATTTTGAGGACAGCATTGTTTACTCCAATGTATCCCTGGTACCCGAACTGCAGGGGATCTAGTGCCTGGTGGGTGCTACTGGTACAAGACATGATGTTTTCCACAGAATTTCACAAAATTTCATGATTTTCAGGTCATTATTGTCTTATGTAGGTCACTGACCTTGCTTGGTGTGCATTGGTTGCAATATTCTGGAGATATTTGGCATTCACTTACCAGGTCTGTAGGCCTTTGACTCGACCCTTAAGGAACCCTGTGCTATTCAATAGTGCAGAGATGGAATTTATGCACGCCACAATAAAAGCTAAATGGATTCTGTGAATTCCCAAACAGAACTGTTTTAGGCTATAATGATAACACCTTGTTAAGGCAGTAAATCATTTGAACATAATGTAAACACCATTATCGAAATGCAATTGCGATAAATTGACGATGTACTCCGACTAACAGACCTACTCTATAGGTCATGCAATAGCAAGTTGAATTTAACAGTCCACCACCTTACAATGGCGTAGGCATATGCATTTCTTCACGTGGTGTATTTCCCCTCATAAACCAGTCAAGCAATGATTCTACAGGGTTGCCTGTCTCCTTACTATCAGATATTACTTATGATGGTTATTATTTTTGCATTGGGTTGTTGTATAATGGCAGCAGTTAACTAGTACAATAGTTGAAGGATAGCATGCATGGATATGAAAACCCTTCGGGTAATTTAGTGGCTGTGATATAGTAATGAATGGCATCATGGCTTGAATGTCTCTCAGCGAATTAGATTCCTAGTGTGACACTAACCCATGTTTAAGAACAGAACATGAATTTCTTATCAACTTGTGCATCTTTCATAAATGTCTGTGCCCATATGGTTTTGTTATGCCCCTCATAATTCAGAAAGGAAACGTTTCTTTGATGAAGTTTGTAATGGAATATTTCCTGCATGGTCCAGCTGTACTCTGACTTTCCCTGATGCAATGTTTCAACTATTATTTAAATTTAAAATCTGGTTGTTTTTGTATTAGAAAAACTTGTTTATTCATTTTAAAACTTGTTCTCATTTTCACAGTTGACATTTTGAACACTTTATTCACTAATATTTTTTATTCACTAATATTTTCTGCGTTGTAGCCACAGTGCAAGGGGCATCATGATATGAGCGACAGATTTCAAATTAATTTAACACAGTTATCTAATAATAATTATCATTGTTTAGAAATCCAGTGTTCACATATTTAACATATACTGCAGTAAATATCCATTTAGCTTAATAGACTAACACAAAACAGATTAATGAAAAATTGTCTCTTGAAATGGCGGTTAGTGGAACAGGACTTTTTCTGCTGTGTGTGATGTTTCTGATCTTTTCCATGTTTTGTCTTCTTCAGTCTAAAGAGCTGGTGAAGGCTTACCCACCCTTTGTGAACTTTTTTGAAATGAGCAAGGAGACAATTGTTCGGTGTGAGAAACAAAAGCCACGTTTCCATGCTTTTCTCAAGGTATGACCTAATCTTTACAACTTATTTAGTGTTGTGTTAGTTTGTCTATTATGTGCAGCCTTGAGGTTCTGAGGCCCTTTCACACCTAGGGTCTGCACTAAATTTTGACCTTTTGTTTCATTGTATAATATTTTAAAATTTGGTTTGATTGGTTTCACATTGCATCAAATGATTCTCACCAAACTGACACATTTAATGTGGGTGTTGGTAGAAATATCTGGTGGGAATACAAGCACTCGTTCATTTTGCATTAATTCATTTCCCAAAATGTGTCGTCAACCTCACTGCCTTACAGTGTTATTGCCATTACAAACTGATGATGGTACTGCAACTGTATGAATGTCTATCCAGATATCTTAATGCCTGAACTACCACTTTTCTAGAGGGCAGTGCAGACTTCAATGAAAATTTGTCTTAAGCTTTTTAACCTCAGTGTGACAGTGTTCACCAGTGAAACCCCTTCTCACTCATTTCTTGACTAAACATGTCTTTGTGGAATTTTAATTCCAATGCACCCATGGCTCATCGGGCCACTAGACAACTTTATATTTCTTGTTTAGAATATCCATAATCCACAGCGAAGTTCCTTCGATTGGACCGGGTTTCACTCTGGTCCAGACCATTGTAAAAATGTGTTCTCACATGCAACAAACTGAACAAGGGTTCACTTGGAAGTGAAACAAGACCACCGATTTTTTGGCGGACCAGTGATTACTTGTTTGGTGTTCACCTGAGTGCGCGTGAGTGTTTATACCTGTCAAAATGAACCAAACCATAGAAGAGGTTTGGTTGGTCAGCACCAAACATGGTATGTGTGAAAGTGCCCCAAGTGTGTGGTCACCAGGACTTGAAACCTCGGCAGTTCTAATGAGCCATTTACTGTAGGATTATTATTGATTGAGAATTTACAAATGAATCATATTATGTACATTAGTGGCAAAGACAATACAAACAACTCTATTTGCCAGAAGTGCTTGTTGTTGAACTAAATTTAGTTTAGTTTTTAAAGTGATTAAAGGTTGAAGTAGTTGCATAACAAACTGACAATTAATACCCTGCTGTCCTAAGAAAGTGGTTCAAAACACACACTTTTACTTTAACTGTATAATGAGTAGGAATGTGTTGAGGCTTGTAGAAGCAACAATTTTGTTTATCATGACAGCATTGTGATGAAATCTTGAGTTGTCAATCCAAAACAATGGTCCTCGATCCCAGCATTAGACGTGTCCACAAAGAACCAAAGTAGCACCATTGTGACCAAAGACAGCCTGCAACAACTTTTGACAGTGTCCAAAATCTCTCAGTATGACTGCTCCTACAACCTAAGTCAGTAAAACAAAGCAAGTGGATGACAATTTGATGACTCGTGTTTGAAATTAGCTGTTTTCACTCTTTAGATCAACCAGGCTAAGCCAGAGTGTGGTAGACAGACACTAGTGGAACTTCTTATCAGGCCTGTACAGAGACTGCCCAGTGTGGCTCTTCTTCTTAATGGTAAGATACACACACACACACACACACACACCCTACAACCCCCCTTTTTTTAATTTT
>OMOW01103128.1:0-12701 GCA_900312555.1 Lamprogrammus exutus | reverse complement strand
TATATATATATATATATATATACTTATGTACAATACTTGAGTAAATGCACTTGAGTGAGTGCTGGGTAAAAGCACATTTCTTCAGTCAGTTCGGTTTTTGTTCTGCATCATCTTTAAAGAACTGAGCTTTTTCTATAGAGCTGCGGGAAGTTTGTTCAGAAGAGGTTCCTGATGGTTGCTGGTTGAGAAGTGCATTTTAGGACATGTGATGCTTGCCTTTCTTATGAATGATTAGGCATGAATAGACTGTTGTATTTATGCACACATCTCAACTTATGGCATTAGCCCCATTGTCTCAAAAATGTCACCCATTTCACATTTCTGCGTCATACAAAATCCTGTGTGTGTGTGTGTGTGTGTGAGGTGGGTCCATCATTTCTGGCACAATAATTACCATAATCACTGTCAACATTAATGGAGATCTTATCGCTGGAGAGTTTAAACACAGCTTCTCCATATTTATAAAAGCAATAAACAATGAGAATGCACAGCAAAATGTCTGTTATGATTCAAAAGCAAAACCCTGTTTGCTGGCTTTGAAATGCATATTTGTGTTAGTGGGTGAGATGGAGGGGATGACAGTTGTTAAGTTGTGGGATATGAGAGGAAATCTAATATCGCCACACTAGACACAGAACATCTGAAACCAGAAATGTTTCACTCTCACCGTCTCAAGGGTTTCCACTTTCCCTCATACATTTGCATAGTTAAGCTTCATCTACTGTAACTCCCTCTCATTGTCTTCCTGTAGGAAGTCCTGGTTGCACAGAGTTGTGGGTTTGATTCCCAGTGCAGAAGGATGAAAAGTAACTAAGTGCATATACTCAAACATCATACCTAAATATGACTTAATCCCTTGAGTATTTTAAGTTTATGCTGTTTTGTATATCCACTCCTCTGGATTTCAGAGGGAAATTTTCTACTTTTTTCTCCACTGCATTTATCTGTAAGCTGTTGTAACTACTTTCCCTGTTAATTACCGATTAAGATGTTAAATGAATCCTAAAGGTAAAGAGGAGGGTATATTAAATGAACCTGTAGAGAATAATGTGATCCATCAACCAATCTGAAAGTATGAAAATCTTCAAAACTACAATACAATTTGGGGGTAAACTTTGGATTTGAGAATTTTTAGTGTTAGTGTTACACTCCATGTATCTCCAAATTTGGAGACCAAAGGTCTTCTCAAATTGTTAAGTGAAAATTCTTATGTCTTCAATTTTATGGATTTTCATTATCAGACATTAACGTTTTATAACACTGAGACCTAATATTTTTCATACTAAGGTAAATTTGTACGACTAATACAATAAAAGCAGGACTTTTGCTCACTGTGACATTGACAGTTTTACTTTAGTGAATGGTTTTTTTTCCACCACCGTGAAACCATTTGGTTTTGCATTAACAATAAAACTAATAAGATGTACAAACGTGTACGAATTCTCTTGTGAATTTCTTTTTCAGTAAGATCTCTCATGGCCATGCTTTCAGGTCATTATGTCTCAGACACTTGCACAAAGTGTTAGGATAGTGATGAAGTGTTCCTCAAGTGACAACAGGGGTCATTGAATGATTTTTGAAGCCCCTGCCGCCCCATGCAAAATGAGAAAGAGTGAAATGTCACTTTAATTCATTTGAAATGTAATCACAGTGACAGAATGTATACAAACATCTATGGTAATCACAGGTTTCCACTCACAACAGTATATTAAACAACTAAAACCTCACTACATGAGGCAGTCTTTTCCCGTGGGATTCATTGGTCTAATGTGTATGCATTTGGGTTCCTGTGACCTGAAAGTGAGAAGCCCTGATGTGCACTGAGTTTACTCTACTGTTACTCTCACTGTAAGTCACTCTGGGAAAGAGCCTACAGTCAATTTGTAAATTTTCTTTTTCCACAAGCTTCAGCAACATTTGCTCTGTATGAGGTTCACCATAGACTGTGTGCATTGTGTTTCAAGTGGTACTAATGCAGGTCACAATGAACAAAATGAGGTAATAAGTCATAAATGCCATAGCAACTAAAGAACAAACACCACAGTAGTAGCATCACACGACGTTGTGACGTAGGTGAAAATGGTCTATTGTCCCTTTTTGGATATTAATAAGTAGGACATCAGATAGTTTTGAGAATTAATCTTACAATGACTCAAATGATAAGCTTACTGTTGTTGATTGTTGGCGGCATTTCCATGATATAATGTTGTACTCCTAGAGACTTTTAGGTGAGTAATTTGTCAGAATGTGTCGCAGCTTTATGTGGAGCAGACACTGATACAAGGAGTTGCACTAAATGCCAGCAGAGGGCAGTCACAACTCTCCAGCTAATGACAAACACTGTCTTGCATCATGTCCTGTATGTCCACAGTGTTTGTCAGATATTGTCGAGAAATGATTTCATCAAACCTTGCACTGTCTGAACACTGTTGTGTTTGAAATCAACCGAAACAAGTGACTTTTGGAAAATATCACAACTCTCTTTAGTTATTTACAAAATTTTATATGTGCCTTCTGTTTTTTGAGGTTTTATACACAGAATGAGAATAGCTTTCTCCCTGTGTGGAGTGTGTTCATCATCTGAAATCTGAGATGATGAAGTTTTTCATTTGCAGTGATCTTAACAGCTGTAGCAGGCAGCGTTTGGCAGAGCTCTAACGGAAACAATGGTGTTTATTTTTCCTCCGCAGGTAGAGATCACACTACAGGACGTCAATGACAACCCGCCTGTTTTCCCTAACGACATCCTTGATGTGACCATCGAGGAGAACATTGGCGACGGATTCAAGATAATGCAGCTAACAGCCACGGATGCAGACGAGGTAATGACTCCCCAAGTTTCTATTGTTGTCTGACAGTCTTTGTGTGCACATGTTCCACTTAAATGCTTTTAGAATAGATATCTTGGGAGTCATTTGTATGACAAATATCCTCTAAATTTGTGCTCCTGGAGTGCAGATGATGGGTGGATGGATTTTAGCGGCCAATGCAGATACCAATAAAGGAAATTAAACTGCTGACGGACATTATTTGAGCTTAAATGAATATTTTTACATTTGACAATTTTCAAGCTGTAAATGTTAAAATATTTAAGACAAATGCCTTTGAAAGGCTTTTTGTTACTTTTTCTTAAAGAGACAGTACCTAAATGGCCTGTTTTCACTCAGTGTGTTTTTTGCACATCAAAGCTTTGCATAGGTTTTGAAAAAGATCCTTAAATGAATATAATAACATGGAAATCTGCATAAGATATCCTCCTTAAGTCACCATGTTAAAAGATGGAGGTGGACGAGGAAAGATATGAGGAGGCAAGACTAAAGAACCTGCAGTAGGGGTGTTATCAGGGTTAATTAGGTTACGTACTGTATAGGAAACATGTGCATCTATGCAATTAAGTAATTAGAGAGCATTTACAGTTGAAGTGGTCCATTGTGAGTATTTCATGCATTTCCTGTATGTAGAGAGTGCAGCTGTGGGAAGACTCTCAGAGCTTACAGGTTTTAGCTAAAACACATGGAATGGCCTTTCTGCTTAACCAAACTGAGCATTTGCACTCTGTTAGTACACCCAACTTCACACATTGACACTTAACAACCAGATTACTCTCTACAACACTCTCATACGCTAATACAAACAGAGACAATGTTGTAAATTCTCTACTTTTCACACCCAGAAATCGTCTTCTGCTGTCGTGCTTTGACGTTATCTGAGATGTGTAGAGGCCACTGGTGTCTAGAAGCCTGGAGGGAATCTGGCGGCGATTGATTTTTCGGCCCACCACTCTGATAGTCCCTCCGCTATCCCCATAGTTCACATTACATCAGCAGCATCACTCTCAATTAGTTAAAGTCTCCATCTTTTGCTGCTTTAGGCAGGATACGGACATTAAATACTGCAGTGAGCGAAAGGCCGGCTTTCCCAGCATCTCCGAGGTCTGCGGTCCCTCACCCAAGCCAAAGGACACACTTGGAGTGAATGGAAAAAGTCAGGCCATAGAGGGGAGAGAGCTTAGAAAGAGGCAATACGGACTTAACTTATGAGGCCACACGTCTTTTATTGCACAGCTGCTGCCTCACCCCTGCTCTTAGCTCTGAATGTGAGAAAAGTCACACACAGTTCCACTTCTGGATATTTTTCTTTTATCACAAGACTATATTGACTTTAAGTCTCAGACCCGGGCTCAGTTCAGTCTTTTCAGTGGGGGATTTTAAGGACATTATTTGATTATTTTTTTCTTCAGCACCAAAAAATTCAGACCTTTGATCTTGAAAGGTTTAGCATATGGTACTGAAATCAAGGCTTGTGGTTGTTCACTTTTTCCTCATATCTGAATTTAGGAGGACCAGTCTGAGCGGTGTTTCACAGGTTGAAATTTAAGGCAACATTCCCTTAGATTAATTCATTCAACATCCATTTTTATACATATATATATATATATGCTATGTCTATATATAGCCTCCAAAATGCCCCAAACTACAAGAACGTTGTGCTTTCACTCACGCATTCAAATGCAAAAAAGCAGTGAGACACTAAAGGAGAATGTGGAGGAGCCTTTCAGCAATTACAGATTCTAGCGATGTTTACTCCAAACTTCAGTGCTGCCATGAATAGGTTGCTAAATAGAAGCCTGTACTTCATTCCAGCTCTCACTCGGAGCCAGATATAAGGCCAGCCAAGTCTTTGCCCACATCCTTACGCAGGAAACTTAAGTTGCGCTGACACTAAGCGTACGGAACACATTGGAGCGCTCGTTGAGAAAGCCACATGTGCGAGCCAGTGCAGAGTAGCCAAGAGTGCAAGCTGTTGGCCAGCTGACCGGCTGAATTCAGACATCATAATGATCCCATCCCATTTAAGAGTGCTACATGTGGAATTCATGTGCCAGGGTATTAAAATGCTGTTTCTATGCATCCATTTTTTACTGCTACAGTCATTTCCACCCCCAAAAGAAGGAAAGAGCTGCATTAGAGTTAAAGGAAAATCAACACAAGATATGTCCTCTTTTGTCTCATGCAGGCTAACCCTCTTTGAAAATGCTTCTCACTTCATTCAAAGCTTTTTGTGCTTGGACATTTTATTAGAAGTCTGACCTAATGTGGAAAATATGTGCAGGTAAAATGTTTCTTAATGAAGAAAAGTGCAACAATGGTCTCTGAAAAAAAGTGTAGCCTACAAATAAAAAGTAATACATCTCAGCACACACAGAGGCACTATTTACAGGTCTGAATGCCTTCATACCACATTTACACAGCAGCAGTGCTGACAGGGCCTCCATCAGCACCATTCAAAAGCTTTATCTCTAAGCTCTCAGTGACAACACGCTGCTTGTTTTCAGGCAGAATGTTATAATTGGCTTTCTTACTCGGTGCCGTTGAATAAAAGAAGCTCAGTGTCCCCGGCGGCAGTGTCTGCTTTGCACCTCTCACTTCTCATAGCAGCAACTTGCTCCCAAAAACCGCTCATCTGCTAAATGAGTTTCCTTCTGCTCCAGTCTGGGACGCTCTGCTCCCTGGAACTGTTTAATTGGTCAGCCCTCTTTCTTTTTTTTTTTTCCAACAACCCACCACATCTTTGGAGAGCTGTAAAGTTGTCAGACTCTTTAGTCAAGGTCAAGAGAGTGACCAGTGTTAGTGTGTGTGTGTGTGTGTCTGTGTATTTATATGCATGTGTATAATCATGTAAGAATTTAATTACTTTAGTGTAGGTCATGATCCTGGTCAGAGTTGGTGTATGAATGTTAGTGTGTGTACTGTATGTGTGCATGTACAGTGTGCGCACATATTAGACTGTGGCCTAGATGGGCCCCCTGCTCTGCCTCTCCCACCTCTCCTGCACCACTTTTGAACCCTATCACAAAATTAATAGGCAAACCACAGGTTTTGGGTTCCTGACTGCAGCCCAGGTGGCTGATGGGATTGCCAGATCTGGAGCCACTGATTGATGACAGCAGGGTTCTTAGATGAGCGGAGCCTCACTCCATCCTCTTCTCCCTCTTTTTACTGGGCCTGGATGTTAGACTGGCTCTCTGGTAATGCAATGAGAGACAAGGTCAGAATGACAGGGGTTTTATCTGTCATAAAACAGACCATGAGGAAGAGATAAGAGCAAGTCATGAACTTGGCCTCATGATATTAACTTCATCTAAAGCTTTTGTAAGTGGCTCAGACTGGTTGGCTCATTAGCCTTTCACAGAATGTCTGCTAAAAGAAGGAAAGGATCACACTTGGCAAACAGAATTAATTTCAGTGTTTGATTTGTTTTCATGACAGACAGAACCTCTTATCTCAGATCTGGTCAAACTATTCCATTGTCAGAACAAGTAAAAAACTGACATATCTTCTCCTCACACACTTCATTTCTTTAAATCTTCACGCACGTAAGGCTCGCCATGACTCCCCAGCTGCACGATGTTATCCCTGAATATTACTGCCTGCATGTTGGCTGCCCATAACCAGTAAAACTATATTTCAAATATTTTGTCATGTGAGCATTATTAAATAGGTTTTCATCCAGATTTTAATGCACATTTTGACTTTGCACACAAAAAGAAGAAAGAAGCGACAAGTCACATTGACAAAAAGAAGATTCAGTAAAGGCTGATAAAACGTGATATTACAATATCATCCTCTGCTTCATCCAAGCAACCTCCATTTCACCAGAAACCCCATCATTCAAAGAATAAAAAAGGATATAGCATCCCAATTTGAATCAGAGGTGCCTTAAAATGGTCTCGGAGGTTATTTTCGCACCCATTTTTATCTGCCCGTCTAGTTATCAGCAGGATATCTCAAAGAGTAACAAACTGATTTCAGTAAAAATGTTTAGATAAGTGAGACTTGGGTCAAGAAAGATTAGATTTGGGGGCAGATCTAGATTGGGATTTTGATACTGGATTTTCTTTTCACTTTATTTAATATTGAAAGATTAATTTCTCAAAAAATAAGATCTTAATGACAAACCTTCAGACATGCGTGTCCTATGATGGACTGTCAGCAGGTGCAATTTAGCCCAGATCCAGATATTGACCAGATATTGAAATATATGCACTGAAAGGGGTCACATCTATGATATCACTGTACAATAACAAATAAGGCTACAAAAATTCAAGTGCCACCAATGTGAAGCTAAGACAGCGCTGATTCTGTTGTATAATTTGGTTTTGGAAGTACTGTATACCACTGGACAATGAATTTGCATGATGCATTGGCCAAAAGCTAAATCAGTGGACAGTTAGCCCTCTAGGCACAGTCAATTATGAAACAACCCTTCTGGACGGAAACACACAAACAAATAACATATTATTACTTACTTTTTGGAAATTTCAAGCCACAGACACTCCTCACCACCGGTGCAGTGGTGGAAGTCCAGAGAGGAGTTGCTTAAAACTTTCACAACATTTGGATGGAAATGTAGCTGTTGATTGCCAAGGCTTCAAATGTGTTGATTTTCAGTTACAGAAACAGCTTTAATACCACATTTATCCCTGTAAGCCCTGCCCTTTTATTCGCATGATCAAAAACTACCCCAAACATCATGCATAGCTGAAAGAGTCTCTTTTAGCTGCGCTCTTAACCAGCTGTAACTAGAGCCCTGGCTTTTTTTGTGTGAATAGCTTTTGATGTCACGTTTCCTCTGTAGTGGAGGACACAGGCAGAGACAGTTGTCTGATCTGCTATTGTCCCCAGCACAAATATAAATGTCAAGCTCTGTCACCAGGCTTATTCGGTTGTCATATCACATTCAGCGCTGCTCTCCTATTCCAAAGCTCTTGCTATAGCTCTCACATGTGTCATGGCACTTGTACTTGTCCAAGACAACAGGGGATCTATTAGTTGCATTTATAGAGGAACACTATAGCCTCCAAAGGTTCAAAGACTAAGGGTGAGCCTCTTGGGAATATAGCAAGTCAGCTTCTGTGTTTCCTTTTCTCTCTCTATTGTGACCAGTCCTTTTGTAGATATACCCTATGAGTGACACTTTTTCTTACAGAATATGCCATTTAAGCAGTATGAAGTGGATTTGTGTTTTTGACAAAATTTACAAGCTTACTAGAAAGAGGTTAGAGTTACATTCAACATTCATTCTCAAGTCTCTTGTTAAGCGTGCTTGTGTAGATCTACTTGGTATAATTCCTTTCTATACATTATTCTTTTGTTCTACCAATTTTTATGGGAATCAATGTGGAGTCGCATAGTCTTTTCAAAACCACAAGGCTTCCCTTTAACAAATGCGTCCTGAGTCACAGTGAAGGCTTTCATTCATGTTGGACAGTAGGGGGTTTGATCTTGAGACATGACACGCTAACGTGCGGTAAACAAGCTGGTTTTCTACCAGAATTGCTTTGATGCTTGTAATCATGATGCTCTTGCTCTCTGTGGCCTGAGAACTTAGAACATTTCAGCGCTTGTGTATTGAAAGTCTGAGCTCTATAAAAAAACTTGCTCGCAAATATTGACTTAAAATTTGGTTTGGTTTGCTGCCTGGGATGAACTCAGTCAATTTGAAACAATGAACAAGTAAACACTACAAATGTTGACTTGAGATTTCTGCCCAATGTTAAGTTTATGGTCATGCGCTGTAAACATGCAGATTTAATTTTGCAAAATGGTTTGAGATTAGTTTACAATGTTTGCAAGTCAGTCATATCAAATATCACAGCCTCTACAAATTCCTGATCTGCTGTTACATATACAGGAAAAAGCTGCGTATATGTTTCCTATGTTAAGGTTTGCTGTTTCACCTCAGGGTCCCAATGCTCTTGTGACGTACACCATCGTCAGTGGGGCAGATGACAGTTTTCGGATCGACCCTGAATCGGGAGATCTTATCGCCACCAAGAAACTGGATCGAGAACGCCGTTCCAAATATTCCCTTCTGGTGCGTGCAGATGATGGAAAACAGTCATCAGACATGAGGCTGAACATCACCGTCAGTGACATCAACGACCACACACCCAAGTTCTCGCGTGCGACCTATTCATTTGATATACCTGAAGACATGACACCAGGTAAGGTCTCTGTTTCACCGAGGCATCCAACTTTGAACTTCACAGTCATGTTTTTTTCATCGCTGAGAAAGATGTAGAATGGAGACATGTGGTGATAGATTGTCCTGTCAGGCAGACAGTGTTGAAACTTCTGTTGGAGGATTTAGACTGGACTTTAGCTCTGTTAAGGTCATCAGGGTCCCCTTTTTACTGTTTTAGATATTTTTTACATATGGCCATTGAAGCTCCCTCAACTCCTCCCTACATTCCTTAATGGGAAAATCAAGTTTAAGACAGTTTTAGCATTTTGGATTACATTCACGGGGGAGTAGACCCCCTTAAATTTATTTCTATAATTGTATTGATGTTAAATGGGCAAGGACGGATAAGACTTGCTCTTCAGTTTAGTCAATTGCTGAGTCACAACAACCCTAATAACCCCCCACAGTTATATCATAGCCATGTTGTGCTACAAAGCAGACAAATTGTGCTTTCTGCCAAAGTGTGTGTTGCTCTGACTCTCACAGGCTCCATCGTGGCGGCAATCCTGGCCAGTGACTCAGACTCAGGGGTGAATGGAGAGGTCACCTATATGTTGGAGGAAGACGATGAAGATGAGACGTTCCTCCTAAACCCAGTGACGGGAGTGTTCAACGTGACACGTTCGCTGGACTATGAGACTCAGCAATACTTTATTCTGACAGCAAAGGCCCAGGATGGTGGAGGGCTGGCCAGCACTGTCAGGGTGTATTTCAACATCCTGGACGTGAACGACAACCCACCCATCTTTAACACCACCGTGTACAGCACCTCTGTGTCAGAGAGCCTGCCGCTTGGATCCAGCATCGTCACTATTGGGGCCAGTGACGCTGATGATGGTATGTACCTGTGGTAAATTGCATGGGAAATGAATAGGGTTAATTTCTATGTTTCACACAGTGAGATTTTATTAGGATGAACAATCACTGTCACAAAACTAATTACAATTGATATTTTAGATGACTTTAGCATTAGTAAACATTATTATTAATTCATTTTTAACAATATAGTTTTCTACAGTAATAATGACAGAACCACATGTGTTGTTTTAGTGACAGGAGCAAAACCGTGACAAAAAATATGTCAAAACAAATATGATGAGTTGTCTGTTTATCATGGTTAAGTATCATCAAGGTGTCAGAACATTTAACAAAAACTGCAGCAGCACAGAGAAATGTATATAAAAACAGTATATGACATAATTATACAAAGCACAATGATAGTGCATAAATCAAGTGGGAGGGAGCATTTTAATTTAATGTAGGCCTGTCATTTTGTTATGACAGTTGGTTACACGGAAACGATCAAACCTACATTTTATTTAATTTTTTTTATTTTGCATCGTGCGTAAATGATTTGTTGAAATACAACATCCTCACTGTATGATTACGCGGGTAAAGTTATTTCTGTGTTTCAGGTGGTGAGTTCGTGTTTCTCAAGTGCTGTGTGGTATTCAAACAGTCACTGCTGCTCTCCTCTACTGTAATTACTGCATCATCCAGGCCTAATGTGGTTATTGTGACCTACATTCATGGGAAATATGCTGCCGAGCTTAAACCAAAGTCTGGCTTCTTCCCCCAGTGTCCACATAATCTGACCGCATCGTCCTCTCAGATGTATAGTCGCTTTTCAAAATAACACACAATCATTGTTAGGACTTCCTAAGCCCTGACCCCTGACCCTCAGACTTTGTCTGTGGACAGCGTCACCTCAGCTGGGATGGAGGTAGCACTCAAGCTTTGATAAAGGATTACATGTGTACTGTAAATACATGCTAGAGTGTGGGAAGGTACCGCAGTTTTCCACATGAATACCCCGTTGAGTTGAATTACAGACGCTCAATTTAAGCTATTTTTGCCCCCCCTGTTCTGGGGCAGAGCTGTGGATTAGACCAGATTTCAAGGTTAGATAGTTTAGTACATTCATGTATTGAGCCATGCTGTCGTTATGTCATTTAAATAAATGTTTCATTTTTGAGGGATTTTCCAAAACTGTACAGTACTGCTATCAGTTTAGGAAGTGGTTTGTGGTAGTGTTTTTCTTTTGATAGCAGTCTGTCATGCTACATGGAATAGTAAAAGGATCGTCCACTAGGTGGACAAGAGTTACAGCCAGAGCGCCAACTGTTGCACAAGCACAATTTGTGGAAATGGATGTTGATAGCACATATAAGTGCCTAATTCAGGCAACATATATTTAACAATCAAGTCAGAAACAATGAATGCCAGAGTTATCAGCTCTCAACCTCTAAATTATTGTTTTCTGTGTTTGTTATCCTTGTATCTTGTGTTTATTTCTGGTGAAGGTCATATTACATAGATCTCCTTTTTGACTTCACTAGCCAGGATTACAGAAAAATATGCCCGTCCTTTCATCTTAATTTATGAAGAGGGGAATGTGTCAACATGTACTATTCAAAGATATGTTTACGTCTCCATCCTCATAAAATTGCAAAGTACAAAGGGACATCAAAATATAAACTTTCTCTTAAACAGCTGTGAATGAGCTCTGTCCATAGAGAGACTGACTCAGCAAAGTTAGCCCTTTTGTCTGATCTGTCCATTTCTTTTGGCATAGAAATACAAAGTCCCTCCCCCTCTGCCAGCTATCATGT
Organism: Lamprogrammus exutus; assembly: GCA_900312555.1. Taxonomy (NCBI): domain Eukaryota; kingdom Metazoa; phylum Chordata; class Actinopteri; order Ophidiiformes; family Ophidiidae; genus Lamprogrammus; species Lamprogrammus exutus. The sequence goes on along the minus strand of OMOW01103128.1, from coordinate 1,062 downwards.
GTTCAACTTGCATCTGCAAATGAATGGGTTTTCTTATTGACTGTGTCTTTGTTATCTGTCTTTATAAAAGCTGAAACTTGCTTCAGGGGTTTTCTGCCAACACATTATGATAAATGCATATCCGTTAATCTACTGGACACCACATAATTTCAACTGAAATAAAATGAAAATAGTTTTGATTGCATTTGACAACATATACCTTGAGAGACCTCATGATAAGGTGTCAAATAAGAGTTTTAGTGGTAGCTGAATACTGTCTTGGAGATACATGCAGGGGCCCCATGATGGTCAGGGGCCCCACATGGTAAATTAATCATTTAAAAACAGATTTTGGTGTTAGAAATAAAACTTCTCTAAATTATTTACTTGAAAGCATTGAACTTCTCAATCTTAATTTTTAAGCAGGTCTATACATCAAGCAATTTAGAATTCAAGATTGTGATTTTGCACCTCCAATTTAGCCTGGCAACCAGCTTATGATGCTGTGATGCAAACAATGTAAACAACATGCATGCCTCTCTCGAAAACATTTTATAATGTATATTTAAATCTTAAATGTAATGGATTAATTACTTTGTGATCATTTTCACAATTGTGTCATTTCATTTCAATATATATTTCCTTAGGTATGTCGTTTTGATGTGTTCAGTTATATGTTGTATGTTTAGAAAATCTATTTCCCGGGAAATTTCTGAAAAATGCCCCAGAAATGCTGGAGCCAGTCCTGGATACACAGCTGGGTTAGTAAACAGGATTTGTGGGCACTAAAGATGAAAGCATGCATTCACCTCTCACTCTCGCTGCAGCTTAGAACATTCAACATCATCTGTTGTTCTGTCCTTATGTATCTACCTCTTGTCTTCCAGGCCCAAATGCCCAGCTCTTCTACAGCATTGCTTCAGGTGATCCCCAGGGACACTTTGGCATCACCAAGGAGGGTGTCCTCCAAACCAAGAAGGCCTTGGACAGGGAAACACAATCCTTCTATAATTTGGTGATCACTGTTAATGACCTGGCTCCATCACTCTTTATCCGCTTCATCAGCACTGCGCAGGTGTCTAC
>OMOW01103127.1:0-13454 GCA_900312555.1 Lamprogrammus exutus | reverse complement strand
TTGATTACCCAGCCAGGGGGGTGGTGGGAAAACAAAAATGAAATGAAATGATGATGGGACTGAGCATGATCAGTAAATGGTAAAACATGATAATTTGTGATGACAGGTCTAACAAAATGAACGGTCAAATCTAACAAAAGGTAATAACTCTATGTAAAATGATGAAAAGGAAATAAATGGTGGTTCCTACGTAAAAAGCAAGCGAAACGCATGAGATAAGCATTTCAGGAGTTTTAACACGACATAATGATGAATACCACAGAGCTTACCGTGCGATCTTCTAGGTACATGGTTTTTGACAAAAAGTCGATGCCAATTGTAGCCTGTAAGACAAAGTGCACGTTACCCCAAGTGTAATAATACTACGACTCTAAAAACATCACCCATTGTTGTTTGTACTTTGTATGTCTATATAATATCCTTTTTATTTCTATTAGTGCTTTTCTACTGACTATATTCTAGTTATATGCTTCTTTATAGATTATCAGTAAATATAACTTAAATGTAATACATGCTGCTTTATTAAAATTATGGTTTCAAATGGCAAGTTAAATTAATAAAAATCTCTAAATAAAGACCGTTTACTTAATTTATTGAATGATATAGCTGAACATGTAGTTGTACAGGGTAATGTGCGTGACATGCTGAAATAAAATGTGTAATGGCCTCTGTTATATTATGTCCTTTTTCATCCACTGATTCATTGTGGTGTGCAATTAAAAAAGCTCAGTTTCAGATATTCACACATTTGCTCCATGAAGCTGAGCGTTCCACATTCAGCCATGTTTCTCATTTACATTCAGCTTTATGAGATGTGGAACACTTGGAGATTGGATGTTGGAATTTTCAACCAGGAAATTCCAACTTAAAATGGAACACAGCATGAAGCCTGGACCTCAGGACCCACAACAAAGCACATTTCCCATCTCTCCCTTCCCCCAGGATCTCGATTGGCTAAACACACCTGAGTTTTTGGTGGAGCAAGAAGAGACAGAAAACATGAAGTGTTGTTGGCCCACGGATCAGGATTGAGAACCTTGGATACGAGGCACTCGCTATAGAGACAGTGTTATGTTAAAACCTACTTTGGAGCAGCTAATAAGATGTCCAGGAGGACTAAAACTGTTGGTCCAATACTCCAATATTGTAGTACAATAATTTCATATCATGTTGTGATGAACGTTTATTTGTTTTTACCTGATAAGTGTTGTCAAAGCTGTCATACATGAACCTGGTGATGAGTGAGGTCTTCCCAACTGTACAGGCAAGCACAGACAGACACTTTTAGATAAACATCCTGAATCTAAAATAACCACAAGGCCAAAAATCAACCGCTAAAATTTTGTACCCAATACAAATTTAGTATTCTTACAAAATCAATATGACTCAGTGATATCACAGGGTGAGTAAAGTGCCGTTATCATTGATGCAGTGTGGACTGCTGAACCCACACGCTGAGCTGGCAGTAAGGGTGGAGCCACAAATCCTGGATAATGGAAACGGCTTGATTTCTCCCGTTTGTTCAGTGATCAGAGGTTGTCACGACTAATGAAACAAACACGTCTAAATCACAATCACGTCTGATTCATGTCAGTATGAGCGTGTGTATCTGTTGCTAAATGTCTGGGACGAGGCGGATCAGGCTCTGGACTTGGCCGACGTGGCTGTTTAGCAAGGCTAGTGAGTTAGCAAGCTAACAGTTTAGTAACACCCCGCTGCAGCAACATCACATGATAACGATGTAATCAATCATATTGGAGCATATGGGGTCTTTTGAAAGCAATACCCATGAACAAACTAGGTTTACAGGTGAACGACATATTACCTGCAGCTCGTGTATTTCAACCTAGCACAGCTAACAGAGGCTAGCTATAGCTAATGTTAGCCGCAGTTGCGCTAGTGGTGGGATGATGTAGGATGCATCCCAAATCAGCAGCCACAGTGAGGACCAGTATACACAACCTTTAGCTGGCGACGAGCCGATATGTTGCCCTTTCTTTCTTTCCAATGAGTGCTGAATTAACGTTGACTGCTCGGTAATGATAACATTATTTAATGGCCTTTAATATTACGACGAAAAGCGAGCTGTTTGGCTAGCTTAGTGAGCTACCGTTAGCCAGCTAAGGAATGACATCACGAGAGAAATATAGCCAGGACCATCATCTTTATCTCAATTTCTCTCTCTTTGACACACAGCATTTAATACCAATCATATCTATTTGTGTGTGCTCCGGTTTTGGATCTCCGGTGGGTAACTTTACCATGTCAGCACACAGAAAGACACCCAGAGAAGCTAGAAATCTTAGCCGCTTCTTTCTCAAAATTCCTCATTTAGCCAAAATCACCGCACGGTTCAGACACGTCAAACCCCGCTTACCACTCTGCTCGCCCAGGAAGACCAGCTTGAATTTCCGTAGAGGATTGCCAAACTCTCCGCCGCCGGTCGTGGTTGACATTTTGTCCAAAGATAAACAGCTAACCAGCGGACTTAGTTAATGATGTGATGTCTAGACCGGAGAGAGAGCAGCGAGTATCCTTACCCTGCTCTAGCCTCTGCTATTGTTGCCGTGGACGTACGGAAGTGAAACATCGCAACCAAGCGGCAAGTGCAAGAAAAGCAACATAAATTACAAAGTAATTTTAATTTATGTCCATATTTATCCATTAAAGTCTATTTTCATTTCACGTATGGGCTAAACAAAACTAATGTCTGTAATTTTCCAGATGAAATGCAATACAGCAGAAGTGTATTTCTGCTACTTGCAATCTTACTCCTACTTGCAATCCTTTTTCGTTATTAAATGTTTTTCTTTTCATAATTATGTATTAGGAACTCTTATGAAGTAGTATTATGACTTAGAATCTAAGTCATTACTTTGAAAAATGTGACACTGTTGTTTTATTTCATTCTATTAGTATGGATGTATGTGTTTAATGTACTGTGTTATTTTATCCCACCACAAACATCACAATTCCACTGACAAAATTATTGGTGTCACAGCAGAAAAAAACAAATTCGAGGATTTGTTGATATAGAAATTAAAACAGGTAAGTCTTGAAAATAGAAATACTGAGAATCAATCAGGATAGATAAGGGAGTTATTGGAACCGATGTGTTTATTTTTGTATCTTGTATTGACAGATTCCTTCAGTTAGGAGCTTTGTTTCAGACTTTTATGCCACAACTTTCATTTTGTCATTTTGTATGATGGTTATAATGATACAGAATAAAACATTAAGAAGAAACAAGTCTACACTATGGGACAGTTCACTTGTAAATCAAAAATACAGGACACATTTTTATTTATATTTAAAACTACAATGGCATTCAGAAAATATTTTTGCACAGTGTTGAGACTTAGCCACTAGTTCACACGATTGGGATCTAATAATGTTAGCTATTATAAATAAACAGGTGGGTAAATAAGATCGTTGTAGTAATTGCAACAACACTTGGTGTACATTTATTCTTTGAAGTGAGTTCTGGTGTTCTGTGTTCTCTTTTTGTCACGAGAATTTCCTCTTCTGGTCATCCGACCCCTCCCTTGGGAATTCTACTCAAGTATGACATCCGTGCTGCAGCAAAGAAATGGGGAAACATCATCAACTGCTTCAATGAGTCCAACATCAGAGCAAGGTAACTTTGATGCATCCAATTATATTGGACCTTTGCATAGTCACAAGACAAATTGCTAACATGCAACTGGGAATCTCAATGTAATCTACCTGTTTTGGTAGCATAATATTGAGCATATACAGACAGTATATGTAATGTAAAAGCCATGTGTGCCATATGTATACAGTACATTCTGCATTAGTACTGCAGGATCATACAGACAAATTTCCGGGGTAATAATGAATAATATTTCCTGTTTCACATTTTACATACATGCAGCAGGTGTGTACTGTGGAACTTTGCACTTATTAAAGGGCCATCACGTGTATATTGCATCCATATTTCTGTCATTAGGCTTTTATTATCGAAATTCCAAACTAAGCAATTCTTTGCTTGTATTGTTTTCCTGTGTCATGTAGCAGAACAACTTTGCGTTTAAATGTGTTGTGTATTTTTTAGAAAGGGGACACAGCGAACACCATGAAAGGTATTGAATTACAAATGACCTCACCTGAGCTACACAGGCCTTTAGTCAATTTGGCTGCAGTCCAGAAAATACATAGAGAAAATGATCATCAACAAATCGCACACATGACAAACACAGGATACGTGTCTTTTCAGAGAAATGTCTGTCACCATTTGTGTGATACAGTACTTACACTTCTGCTCAGTGTACAGCGATGACATGCATTGAATGGACAAAGAGAAGAGAGGAAAGACAACCTCTTGATCAGATCAGTTATAGAAGATTCAATACTGTTTTTTTTATCTATTTATGTGATATATGACCGTAGACTCACCTGCAGGTTTTGGTGACATCAAAGTGAGAGGAAGCTCTACAGTGACATCACTGAAAAATATATATTAAAAAAGTTATAGGTTTTGAAAAAAGGTTTGACTTATAATACATGGCCGTGGATTTAGGAACACTTACCTTGCTGTTAGGCCACCGAGTAGGCTGTGATGAGAGAGAAACATTAATGACACCTTGGCTGGCACAATGTATCCTAAAGTATAAAACTGTCATGCATAATTATTTTCTGTGAATTCAGACTCACCCTCCGCCAGAAACCATCAGGTTGACCTTGACCTTGTAGGAGACAATGATTCCCTGCATCTCCTTTTCTCCTTGGCCCCTGCGAGACAACAGGAATAGTTCACTTTTTATAGCTCAAGCTTTTGGTTTAAGACATGATAAGTCGATGACATGATGCAGGCCCATGTCAGCTGCCACTCAATAAGAGGATGAAAGCCTGTCGAGGGATAAATCTAAGTCCTTTTGCACTGAGACACTGCGATGGCTTACAAGGTGGTGGATGCCAGGTGGGTGTCCTCGTCTTTTAGCCGGCCGTCCACTGCGAGACCCCGCTTCTCTTTGTTGTTGGCCAGCATGGGGATTACTTGAAAGCTCTTCTCAAACGTAGAGTTGGCGTTTATTGTCTCCCTGTGTATGGTAATGAAACAGAGATTGTAACTTTTAACTAAACTACATTGATAATATAAAATACTGATGATAATTAATGCTTTATAATGATATTTGGATGTAAGAGCATTTTATAAGGACGTATTTACAAAATTTAATCAAATCATTTTGAGCGAAAAATACACTTGCAAAACTGATATGACCCATGCTAATGCCCCTGCTCACCCAAACTCCTCGGCGCATACGGGCTTGACGTAGGTGTCAGATGAGTACAGCACTACACTTGTGAGCTGCTCAACTAGTCAGAAAAAACAGGTCCGTCAGAATCATTGCTTAATGCATGCGCAGTAATTATTTACTCTTACTTTCTAGCTCTCTCTTCACTTACCCTCTTCACAGAAACACACACATTTAACTTTAGTATGAAGCTCTAATCTCTCTCCTCGCAACTCACCTGAGACTTTGATTTTTTTCACAACCTTGCTGGTTTCGTTGTTGATTTTTACTTTCACTGTGATAGGATCCCCATGGTAATAAATCTAGAAATTGAATTAATATCAAAGTTTACAAGGAGCACTATTATGTAACGCCAAATGCAATTATTACATAATTAATTATTATATAGTGCCAAATTGAGGGATTATAGCCTCCATTTGTACCTCTCTTTCAAGGGATGCCTCCAAATGAACAGGTTTGTCAGTCATCATGAATTGCTTGCAGATATCAGCTTTGGGTCCAGGTTTGTTGGTCACTGGTGCAAACTGAATTTTGCGAATCATCAGACGACAGGTGTCCCTATGACCAAAAAAAAAAAAGATAAAGAGAGTCAAAGAAAGCCCTTCATGTGTCCTTCACTTGGCTACAGTTTGGGGTGGGTGGAGATACATACTTCTTTTCAATGACCTCATCTGCATTGTCAGGCATATTGGCAATGTATGCTTTCACCTCAAAGTCCACACCGCAAGCCTGCAACAGACCAGCACAAAATAAATATTTGTTTGTCAAAGGGTTAAAAGGTGTGTATTATAGCGAAAGAAAAGAAATGGTGATAATCAACTGTAATACCTTGCCAGCGTCGCTTGGCCCAGGCTGTAATGAGACTGAGCATGGGAGATTTGTTGGCATCTGAAACAGACAAGAACAAGATAAAGCAATGAATAAATCTAAACTCAAGGATTGCAAAGTTACAAGGAAGCAGAAGTATCTCTGCTTGATCAATATGATCAGTGAGAGATGGTGCTTGCTTACCTGGAAGGAAAAGGGATGTCCTTGCTCTCCAACTTTCTTCATCAGGGATTCCTGCATTGGAGTTTTGGGTGTGCTTCCGCCCGTAGGTGGATACACTTGCACGCGCTGCACCCAGATGTCTCTCCTGAAGGACAGGCCGATCACATCCAGGTCTTCACTTCCATAGCGGAAGGCACATGCAAGGTAGATGAACACTGCAAGGGGAATACAGTAGATTCAGCATTGTGTGCCCATTTCAGATATTGGTAAATTCAGGTTCCTTAGCGACAGCGAATGAGATAGAAGTACCTTTTCTGCCATTAAGACCAGAGGGGTCCACTTTAACCACACCATCTGCAAATGAGAGGAGACACATTAGCTCTAAGACACTCGTGTACATGTACAGAGGCACAGAGTATATCATTGTACCACATACCAACTACTTCCACTGAATCCACGTTGTCCACAAAGTCTCTCCTCCCCAAGTACAAAGAAATCTGAGGAGAGAAAAGTAAAGGAGTTTCAGGAGCTGCATATGACACTCCACCAGATGCCCTGCAATGATTATGTAACCATGACCACTTACATGTCCATTGCCACTGGTCTTCTTAAAAACCCTGGAAAGAGAGAAAGGGAAAGGCTGTCAGTTTAAATATCATCTCAGAGAAAAACTAAATGTACAAGATGCACAGTAGCCAAGTCCAAATGCAACTCAGGCATCAATTTCAATAACTCCTACCACTTGTCTTTTCCAATTACAGGACAACCCCTCACAACCCTACACCCACATTACATGTTGAATTTGTCCGGGTAAATGCATGTGATTTGTGCTAATATCCCAAAATAACGAATCATGCACTTTCCAAATATTACGTAATCCTCTGCGGTGTTTGCCTCTTAATGGTGAGTGCCAACTAATCCTGTTAAGCCCTTTCCTCTGTCTTGTGAACCTCCCTTCCAAGATTGCATCCACACGATCCATCTTAATCAGGATTTATCCAGATCCTGTAAAGCCTCAGTGTTGGTGGATTGACAGACGCTGTATTTGCATTGACCAAGACATAAGATTGAAAGGTTGTGACATTGGTCACCTGCATGCATCCAAGGTACTCTTAATGAACTCAGATGAGTTAAACAACAACACACAGGACACATGCATATTAACCACTCAGACCATTCAGTGGTTGTTAACATTTGTTATTTCCATAAATAGAGACTATATAGTAATTTGACATAGCATATTAGCACCTTTACAGTAGCTAGTAAACAGTAGTGAAATGTCATTGCCTCAAACAGGACATTTTGCCTCCCTTCCGTGCAGTATGTTAGTAAGTTCTGAATATAATGGATGAAATTAAACTCCTCTATACTCACTTTGACATGTTGGCGGCAGAGTCGCAGACGATGGCTGCAAACGAAAAAGACGACAAGAGAGTTATCAAAACATCCAGTTTGATCCTGTGTGAAGTTAACAACACTAAAACCTTTACTGTAATGCACTCTTCGCTTTGGGATTTAATGTTAACTTCATTTTGGTTTTTAGATTGATCAAACCTTTTTAAAAGTATTTTATTTTAATGCTCTGCATGGTTTTACTGAAGGGAGCTTCAAACCACCAGAACTGATATTATAATGATAATTCTGCAACTATAACTATGATATAATACCATTCTAAGGCTCTATCTAGATAATGGAAAGAATACATTTCTTACTTAAATTAATATAGCCAAATCATCAACAGGCTATCCCTCAAACTCAGCGTGACTCTAAGCATTTATTTTATGCCAGATAATGCAGACATTGTTGAAGTACAGATTCCTGTGGAGAAATGACACTGACAGTAAAATAAAAACTAATTTTCTCCTGTATAATTGATGTCATGATGTTGAGTAATAGTCCACTCATCTGTTCCTAATGTGTAGCAAGGCAAGCGGCTCTCTTACTGTAAGTGTCCTGTGTCGTCTGTAATCCGTCCCTGTTGACCGCGTGTCGTGTGTGATGCCAGTCACTGCCTGCCGTTTGCCTTTATACCATGACCTCCCAACCTTTTCGCCCTCCCTTCAGCTTACACGGCCTGTCAAAGAGGGCTGTTTTTAGAGGAAATCTTATTAATTCATTAGTCCACCACTGTTTTGGTCCACTGTTTATTACATATAAAGCATAATGAACAGGCTTTGTCCCCGTCTTAACTATGTCACTCATTTGTCTGTGTCAGTGTTTGGTCCAGTTTTTGATTTTCTATAGTTTATGAGACAGTGTTCACAAAGTGTTCTCCACATTACTTAAATCATCATTACATCATTCTGTCTTGCACATATCTCTGTCTCTGCACACACTTACATCTATTAATGCTCTATTTTACTATAGCTACTGTAGGAACAAGGATGTAAACATTAATGAAGTCAGCCTGCCAATGCACGTCTTATGTAATTTTGCCCGTGTTGTAACTGGACTGCAACACAACCATATAATTTTCTGCATTGCTTAAATCGCATTTGCTGCACATGAATGTTGAGGGAATTCCCTTCTTCTGGCTTAGACAGGAGTGTAGTGGTATTAATTGGATTTCAGTAGCCAAGGTGACAGATGGCTGCCCTACCAAGCCCTGTACAATCTGTACACATGGCAGGTTTGCAGACATTTAAGTGACCTGCTGACATGCAAGAAACAAGGTTTTACAGCTAGTATCTGTGTGATTGCAGAATACTTTTAATGGTTTCCAATAGTTTTCATGCTTTATACTTGTGATGGTGGCTAAAATTAGTTCTAAAACTACGAAATAACAAATCAAAATAAAGTTTCATGAAAAACAAGCACATATACTGTACTTACAAGCCCTGACAGTTTTTATTGACAACATACCGCAAGATGCCTCTGGGGGGTTAACTGGGACATAGTTACTATACAATTGACCAGAATCAGTTTTTAATTTATTGCAATTTCAAATCCTGACCAATGGCATACTTATATTAATATAACTACTGTATGTACCTAAGAAAGCCCAGAGTGTCTACATGCCACTATGCTGTGGTTGGCCCTTGATTACATATCGCACAGGTAAATCCCTCATTGCTGGACATTGCTGCCCTCTCAGCCAGGTGTAATTGAGTGAATAAATACTGGGTGTGGATGATGGGTTTTACTGTGACACCTTGGCAGTCGAGGATAATGATTGGATTGGCGGATGTCCCCACTGGCCTCCATTCAACTGTCCTGTGGGTACAGTGTCAGAGATCTCTTTAAAGCTGCACAGACGGAACAGCACGGCCACACGTAACACTGCCAGACCATCAGCTGGGAGGTCACAGGGGACATATGTGCAAAGTTACACTGTTTAATCTCCGGGATCCACACTCCTGATGAGTCTACATCACGTGTATGCATAGTTTCTATCTCCACATTAGTATCACTCCTGTATTTGTCTCAGTGCATTGAAATCCAGTACAAATACAGGCATTAAAATATGTACAGCATTTTTTAAACTGCAAAAGTGTGGCAACATTACAAGAAATCAAAGCATTTACCTTTAGGAGTTTGGTGATACGTAGCACAAAGATCACAGCTACTGCTTGGCAGGAAAGAACAGACAAACTGAAACCTAAAGGTACTTATGCTTTCTAATGCGGTCTTATACTTCTATTCATAAACTTTGGAAAAGAAAGTGATGGCTGTGTCCCTTTAAAAACACAATTCTATCAAATAACAAACTGTATTTGTATTGAACTGTATAACTCTTTTTGTGTACTTCCTACCCTTTTAGGTTTATCTAATGTTTCTGAAGGTTTTGACGCAATTATCCAAATATGGAAGCGATTATTCTTCATATGCATTAGCTCTGAACTAATTTCTGTCCAATTCTTCTACTTAAAGATGAATGCGGACCTCTCAGCTGATGTCTTAAAGTGATAATAAATAGTAAATAGTAATTAGTGATAATAAACAGGATTTTACACATATACTTAATCAGCACACTCCATGTGGTGCAGCGTTCTTGCGACAGGGAAGGAGTTGATGGGTCAGACCTGGAGGATCTATCGCACTGGTAAGACGCAAATGTACTGTATATGTGTAAAATCACCTTAATATCAAACCTTGACACGATAATACAAAACATGGAGGTAACCTTTCCTCTTTCTAACTAGTTTATTTAACGTCAATGACCTTTTTGCTGGTATCTATCTTGAGCTTTCACAGTCATTCTGATACCATTTGCTTTAGCGCTTCACCGACCAAACAAAGAAACATCTGGGTTGATGTAGAAAACAAGTTAAAAGCACTTCCTAAAACTTTACACTTGATGAATAATCTGTCATATGACATCAATGCTCAATGGAGCATGTGCATTAATTTAATCATAGAGCATTGGGGTTGGTGTCATCTTAACTGTGTTGTGCTCCTTCTTCTGTAACTTAAGTAAAGGGAGGATTCACCTTCCCTTCATATACACACAGATTCACTCATCTTTCTCGTCTGATCATAACTGAAAATATTGCTCTGCTTTGCTACTTTGTTACACATTACAAACAATTTACTTCATCAAAAACATTTTTTTAAAACATTATGTAGTTATTAAAATTCGTATTAAAAGATCAGTAAAATCAATTTAGAAGTGATTGCAGGCTTTAAATTATTGTTGCCTTTAAATTTGTTGTTTTGTTGACACTGATCACAAGTATTTCAGATGAAGATGCATTGTTTACTACCGCTATTGCTATTATATACGGTTTAGTATAATTCAAGATAAAGGTATAAAAAGTAATCTAAACTAATCTTAATTTCTGGTCTCTTTGTTTTGCACTATTGTTTCTTGGGTTTTGTTAGTCCCCTCTTTGGCCTGAGGATGGTCACACACAGTTCAGTATAGTAAGGTAAGCCCCTTAAGGTTAAGCCGGAGCCATTTTAGGCGCGTGCTCTAAATAAACAGTCAATATTCCATCTCTGAGGTGTTCCTGACTCGTCCTAAGGCTTACACCACTCGGGTATTATGCCTTCTTAACAACAGTCTTCAGTAGATTGCTAAACTGAGGCAGTGTTACAGTGTTTGTTGCTAAAACTGGACACAAACTCAAGTAGTTTACGAAACCAGTCGTGGTTTCTTGGTGCTGCAAGACATCCACATATACACTAAGCTAATGAAATTAACTGACCGAAACACTTCAAATATACACTTGAGTGTGAACTCAGATAATCCCATCTGACCTTTATCCATCTGTATTTTAAGCAGCTGTGGTTCACTAACTTCACTGTACTGATGCTGTGACTTTGAAAGGCTATTGAATAAAAAACCAATAAAAGCCCGCGGCCATTCACAGCCAGAGCAATCCACTTAACCACATAACCATTTCTTATTCACTGAGTAGCTCGCTGCCTGACGGGCTGAGCATAGACAAGATAATAAAGTGAAAAGCTGATCTGAAGGTATAGAGTCACAGTGTAAAAGGAAAGTGGGCTGTGGCAGAACAGAGAGGAACCAGATCTCTGTCAGTCAGACGGGGTTTCTGAGAACAAAATATGTGAATAACAGGAAGGATGCTGCAGAACATTAAGGGCACAAACGGTGGTAAAGATTTGTGGTCTAAGTTTGTTTTTAAACCTCACTGGACCTCAACTTGAAATAGCATATGTTTTCACATATAATGTTTTGTGTTAAAGCTCAATCTGTGTCCTACTTCCACACTTCATACTAATGGGCTGTACTATAAACAATGTGCTATTTTCTTCTATACCATTTTTGCAGTTGAAATAACATGTTACACTGATGATACTAATGCAAAATGAAAGAGCAAATTCATTTTTCAACAGATTGAGTTATTTATATTCGTTCCCCTGGCTGTCACGCTGCTCTCCACAATTTGTCTGAATTATTCCACCCCAAATTATTTCCTTACATTGCATTTGGGGACAACAAGAGGCCATGAACTGCATACTCAAACTCAAATCAGTTTAGTCTGCGTAATGACTTCTTTGAGTGTATTTCATTTCAACTGTAAACTCACTACATACCCCAAAACCCTGAATTAGTATATAGTATACATCCGTTACATATGCACCTTTACTCTTGTTACATATTAGGCGAAATTAGACAACAAAGGATTACGCTGGTTAGTTCCAAAAACACAAGTGGAACACTGTTTTTAATAATATCTGTTTATCAAGCAACTTTACCAGGAGGGGAATAAATTTTGCAAAACAAGTCAAGTAAAATGATATATAGTATTGAAATACATTGTAGTTGTTAGATTTTGCGACTGCAAATGCCCAATTGGTAGATGAGGTGATTGATTCAGTAAGTGTACTCTTAAGTACTCATCGTTTCCTGAGTGACACTGTTCTTTTAAGCAGCAAAGCAATTCTAACATTTTTTTTACTTTTGCAAACTATTTTGAGTGAAAACCTCTGCAACCTCTATATCAGCTTTGACTGTATGGAAATGATTTGCAGGGAAGTAAATGAGAAGGAATTCTTACTTAATTGTGCATCCACTCGAAAACATCTACAATTAAAAGCAACAAGCTGCCTAAAGTTCATAATTTGAACATGCGAAGTGCGCACATCATCAAATGGAGTTGGACTCGCGTCTGTTTGTATTATGGAGCCTGTGGTTGGTGGTTGGTTCATTTCTGCTGAGTAGCAGAACAGCAAATATGGACCCAAACAGTTTCCCACAGAGTTATACACTGCAAACTAATGGAGAGGGAGAGGAGAAGGAGGGTGGAATAATGGGCGTTGTTTTTAGAGGGCAAAAATAAGAAAGTGAGGGATGATCATAACCATATGGACGCTGCTTTCTGCTGAGAGGGAAGGACTGGAGCGAGCGAGAGGAAAAGGGGAGTCGGGGACAGTGTCAAAAGGAAAAGTTTTGGCGGGTGGAGAATAGGGGAGAGAAAGTAAATATGCCTGCCAGGAGAAGAAACTTCAGAAGATAAACAGGGAGAAAAAGAGGGAATGGAAGTGGGGATCACCTGTGTGTGCAAAGCTGTGTTAGAATTTGAGGAAAGAGAAGAGGCAGGGACAGAGGGAGTGAGAAGGAAAGAGACAGGAGCGAGGAGAGGGAGAGAGGAAGCAGTCCGCTGTTTCGCACACTGGTGGTGAAGTTGAGCCTCTTGCAAGAATTCTCCTGGCTGTGTCCGCCATCTGGAATGTGGAGTCACTTCCTCTGTCTGCCCTGACGCTCTGACGGGGCTGACG